>JALIHJ010000048.1:0-208947 GCA_022984795.1 Fabrea salina | reverse complement strand
CCCTAACACCCTAACACCCTAACACCCTAACACCCTAACACCCTAACACCCTAACACCCTAACACCCTAACACCCTAACACCCTAACACCCTAACACCCTAACACCCTAACACCCTAACACCCTAACACCCTAACACCCTAACACCCTAACACCCTAACACCCTAACACCCTAACACCCTAACACCCTAACACCCAACACCCTAACACCCTAACACCCTAACACCCTAACACCCTAACACCCTAACACCCTAACACCCTAACACCCTAACACCCTAACACCCTAACACCCTAACACCCTAACACCCTAACACCCTAAAACAGTAACACCCTAAACGACCCTAATTTCACCCTAGTACTTACCCTAACACCCTAACACCGTTGGAACACCCAATGAATAAGTACATGGAATATGAATGACTTAAAGCATTCAATAGTTTGTGAATAAACTAGAATGTCTGAATACAGTCTACAAGACTAAGTAGAATGCACAAGTAACAGAAAGGTAGATACAGATTGTTCATCACTCACAATAACCTGGTCACTAAATAAGAGTATTGGTATGTCTGTGAACTAAGCAAGCACTGGAGTCTTAAGTAATGAGCTGTTAAGTAGTTACTTAGTAGATCACTAAGAGATAACTAAGGCAGTGTCTATTAGATGGTGAGTTCTGAATGTTACTCAGTAGAAGACACTCTAGTCATCAAGAATAATTGATGATTGAGTGTTTAATTGAAGTAGGATTAAATTGAGTAGTGGCAACAAGTCTAAACCCTAGCAACCTTGAATACTTAGTCACTCAACATAGTTCCTTCTCATGAATATAGGCAGTTTAAAAACTAAAAAAGGAATCAATTAGTCAATACTAATTAATAACAACTTCAAAGCACTCACTTCAAACTTGACTCTATTAAATACCTCCAAAGAGTTCTTTAGAGTCTTGTTGGTTGATTGCTTTGACAATGCACTTCTCTCAGCAGTGAAGTACTTCTCCAGGATTAGTGTTCTTTGGTCTAAGTCTTTTAGTTGTCATCAATGTTCAATGAAGTTAATCAAAGTCTCTTCAGTTGTTCTGAGTATTGAAAGAAAGTATTCAAAACACTTCAAAAGACTGCATTGGGTTGTTTGATTAGTACTCTTCAAGGGTTTTCTAGAGAACAAAAGTTAAGACTGTGAGTACCTTTAAACGTTATGCACCTTCAAAAATGAAAGTATTCAGTTAAGTTTTAAACTAACATATTTTCTGCACACTATAGATCTTAGTACTTTTAGGCTCAGAAACTCTGACAACAAAGATCATGATCCTGAAGAAGAACTCAAAATCAAAGAGACTGAAGAAGTAACTACCATAAACAAGTAGTAAAGCATCTAGTTATCTGCATTTTGTCCTTTGAGTTCGTGTAATGAATGCATTGCTACTAGACTTATAGGTAGACAAGAACAAAAACTACATAGTGTGTAATGTCCTAATTGGTAACTAGAAACAGAACACACACTAAAGGAATTCCAATTTAGAGAAGTTTGGTAGATCTAAATGTCCTTGATCTTAGAGTGAATTTCAAAGGAAGTATTAAGTAACAATGCAACCTAAAATTATCTGAGTCTTCTAAAAGACAAGAACCAGGTACAGTCAATAATAGACTCCATAAGTACTTACTAGGTTTTCTAATTTCAGATGCTCCAAACAAGTACTTCTGAAGCTAGGATAGAAAGTGGTATTGAACAAAACACACCATCATAGACTTCTGGTGTATTATTAAGGGTAGGTAAATGAAGACTTTAAATGCAATTTCAGTTTTGGATAATCTGAACTCTGTAGAGATGAACTGGGTGTAGCATCCATAGGAGAACTCAAAATCAAGGCATGACAAAGAAGTTGTTGAGGTTAACAAAGAAGGACTCAGAAGTAACTCAAAGAGAACACTCAATACAACTTAGCGGTTAGCTTAAAGAATCCAAGTTGTTATATGCTACTTAAAGACTGCAGAATCAAACACTTGTTATAGTAATGTTATTTTAGTATTAATTAAATTGACCCAAGTAGTTGTTGCTGAATATCCCTAAATCATTATGCATCAAGACCCAGCAACCAAACAAGTTAATCAATAATTGGATAATTAATAAGATTAGTTATCTTGGTTGGTTAATTAATTCTTTTAAGAACTCCGAGTCACCATGCTCTTCAAAGTAAACTCTCAAAACAGATTCAGAGACTCTTGAGTTGAATGTGACGTAATCTTCATCGAATCTTCTGATGAAATTCTTCTCAATCAGTCTTAAGAACAACCCTTCCATTTCACCAGGAAATTCCATGACTGAGTCTTGGAAAAGAGGCTTGAGCACTTCTTTTAGTTCAGCTTCGTCAGTTTTTGAAATCTTAATTTGAGTCCTCAGTGTGTTTAAGCGTTTTTTGATGCCTTCTTTTAAGTACTCCTTCAAACTGATGTCTTTGTACTTAGAGCAGAATTTCTTGAACCCTCTTAGTGAGCCATGGTACTTCAGGTACAACTGCAGGTCTTCATCTGTCACTGACCTGCTGTCCATTTCTGCTACTTGCTTCATCCAATTGGTGACTTCTTCTCCTTCTGGGTAGCTGAACTGAAAAGCATCAACATCGAATTCTTCATCAATTATGCTGAGCGATCCAATTCGGCCTGGAAGGTGTTGATCACTGCTGACTAGAATCACTTTGGCTAGCTCTTCTCCAGCGAAATCGAGTATCAGGTCTTTGATGAAGGAAGCCCCTTCTGAAGATTTGTAGTCGCCTTGTAGGATGTCTTGCACGTTGTCAAAAATGAGGACTGGCTTTTTTCCTTCCTCAATCAAGTCTTTCAGACAGTCTTCGAGGATAACTTTGTTATTTATTGAGTAGCCCCGGCTCCCAAAACTGAGTAAAGGTTCAGCCATAGATTCTCCTTTTTTTCTCTCAAGTCTACGTACACAGAAACGAACTGGGTCTCAGTGTCTGAGTACTCCTTGAGCACTTGAGGGTTGCTGATGACATGGCAAAGTCTTCGCATAAAGGTAGACTTGCCTATGCCTTTGGGTCCGTAGACCACGTCCACTCCTCTCTCAATGGGCTTTTCAAGGTAGTTGATCCATTCCTGAGTGAGTTCAGGATTTTCAATCAAAGTCCCTTTAACTCTAGGTGCTAGCTTGGGCTGAGTCAAGGTCTCTTTGATTTTTTGGACGCTGAATTGGGGGTCTTTAAGCCCGATCTCTATCTTATTGTTTTGGAGTTGTTCTTCGTTGAATTTCCTTTGGTTCATGTAGCCTAGGTAGGCCACAAAGAGTGCGAGGAAGGATATAAGTGCATTCGGAGGAATCATTCTTAGCCAAGGAGGGAAGTTGACGACTTCGTAGATTTCTGTGCCTTCCTCAACAGTGAGGTTGTCTTGCTTGAGCTTTTTCCACACAATGCCGTCAGTATTTGCGAATAAGGACTTTCCGCCTATTTCAGCGATATTCTCTCCCTGGGTGAACCTTTCGAATCTGAACTTGTAAAGTCTCAAGTCTCCGGAGTATCCCTGGGGAACTCTGAGCTTGTGGAAGTTGCGGACGACTCGACTGAACATTTTATTAGCCATTGAATTATGACTGGGTTATAGCAACTAGGACTTGGTTGAATTAATCAATGGGTTAGGGTGATGTCTGAAAGATGATCTTGGAGTCACAGTCTGCGGGATTCTAATTATCAATGTGAGTTTACTAAGTTAAAGTCTAGGACATAGAAGGCTGGAGGGAGTGAGTAAACTTGGAAGGTTATGAGTGGACACCCATCAGAGAGAAGTCTGAAGAGAACATAGCTGTGAATAAGTAATTAGAGCATCTGCATACTAAGTAGTCATCACAATGTTCATGCACAGTACAAACAAAGCAAGAAATCAACGAAGACAACTCTGAGTCTCACCTAACAGAACTTAGAACTTAGACAACAGATTGATCCGAGAAGACGAATAGTTACTTCTCTGTGTAGGTTGAATAATTCTTAAAGTAGTCAAAATAAGAAATGATTTGATGGACTTTGCAATACTTAGACTTTGCTTTTTAAAGTGCAGTAGAGGAAAGGCACCACTCTGTAAATAGGTTGCTGATTAAGTAGCAGGGTTTGAAACCACTGGGAACTTCTTCATAATTTCTGGGTCAAACAGAAGTAGAGGAAAGTAACTAACATGCACACTGGAAAGAAAGGAGTCCAGAGTATCAAGTGAAGTAAATAGTGAAGGACAAGAAAAGCACCCTGAACACAGAATGAAAAACAATATAACAAGCACTTGAAAATTGGTAACGAAATGAAACTGGTTGTGGATCTAGGCAATGAGCTCAAACTTAGGAATGGAACCGGTACTTAAACAGCAAAGGAATAGGGAAGGACTGGTACGGAATCAAAGTGTACTACATAGTGCTTTACGAATAAACTTCAGTGTCAGTGACTCTGCGTCTTGTTGAGCACACTAACAAGTACATTCTCAAATTGAAGGAGTGTGCTAAACTGACTCCAAGTACCACACAGCTTCCGAGTAGAAGAGTTTGGAAGGATTGCACAAACTAACTGTACAAATGGAGATATCTGGAAGGAGCGCAAAACCAGTAGTGACCATTGAAGACATTAAGTTTGAGCACAGTTGGATAGGTGACATTTCTAACTAGATCACAGCAGCAAGGGAGACATAGAACACGAAATAAACAAGTCAATTCAGGGGTCACTCCAGAGTCTTTGTCTTCAATCTCGACAACTACCCAATACCCATTGACTACTCACTTACTTATGACAACTACACTGAAATCTAAGCTCTGAAAATATTCATAGACACCAACGACCCCGACTACAACCCTCCTTGCCAGACTTTGAAAGTAAAGAGAAACGAATCCAGATCATACTTACTGCTATACCTTGAACACAGGTTATACTGAGCTTACAAATAGACATAATCACCTGTAACATTACTGAACAAATGATTCCTTCTAGTTAAACTACTCCCTGGGAAAAAACACACTGGAATGTTTGTTAGTAAGGAAAAGACACCTAACTCAATATCCAGTGCTTTGTAGGACAAAGGACTCATTAAGAAACTACTGACTTGAATAGTGAGTCAACACTGTGCTGTTTTCCAAAACTCAATAGAGTTCAACACCACAGCAATTGTAAAGGACTGGGTTCTAGACGACTTGAAAGTAGAGTCAATAAAGGTAGTGCAAACACCCTAAACACTAGCATCGATATCAAAGGCCCTAAATCAACACTCAAATTTATCATTGAGGCTGCCTTGCCTACTATTGACAAGAAGCTACAAGAAGGGATTCTTCTGTCCAACTCTAAAACTCTACTTACAACGAAGGAACAGTGTATATTGAAACTACAATCACAATGCCATGCAAAGAAAAGATTGTTGTTGATGCCTAGTGCTTTGAGAAGTCCAAACAAAGCAAGAGATGAAGACAACTCTAAGAATGAGTGATCTCAATACGACTTAGCATTGCGACAACACTCAAAAGTAAACAGATCTAGTAAGACTGAATAGTTCACTTCTCTGTATTGGCTAAATAATTCATTAAAGTAGTTATTCCTAAGGTGTTAGTAGGAATAAGAAATGATTTTGATGGAATTTGCAATGCTTAGACCTTTTCTAGAGTGTATGCTTAGTTACTTAGTAGAGGAACTTGATGTCATGACTAGTTTGTGTGAAGGGCTATTGAGTTAAGTAACAAGGTTTGAAAACCACTGAACTTCTTCACAAAGAACAAAAGACAAACAAAAAGCATGGACAGGTAAAGGAAACTAACTATAATACACAACTAAGCACTAGAGTATTGGAACAGTGGGAAACAACAATGTTGCTTAGGATATTTCTACCTAGACTGAACTCTAAAGTTCTTATTAGTTGAAAGAACTTACTAGGGGTTAGAGACCTAGTGGCAGCGTACTGACATGGAGTGTAAAGCCAGAACAACAACCAAGACTCAAAAAGACAGTTCATAAACAAACACCAGAATAACAACTCATTGCTAGTCTTAAAGCAGTAGTGTTGAATTAGCAGGTGTCTATAACTAAGGAATGCAAAGTACTCAAACAGACCAATCAAACTCTGAATACTTGTCTATTTAATTCTAGGCTGAGTAAGACTAGTTCTTTATACAAACAGAAACTCAGTGCTTGTAAAAAGTGACTAAAGAAACAACACCTAGTGAGGTCTTTTAAATAGTCAATCACTAGACACTCAAGTATTTAGGCACCAAACCTAGCTGAGTTTCTACTAGAAAACAAGTCAGTTGAGTAAAGCATTACTTCCAAAACATAAACAGACAAAACACTCTAATCATCTTTAATCATTAATCATTAAGCAGAATGGACGACCGTAGTGCTTGAGAGTTATGGTTTCTTGAGAAGTGTTCTTCTTTAAACTCTGGAACTCATCAGCTAGAAAAACCACAAGAAACAGAACAAAAAAACGAAACAACAACACCCTCAACCAAGAAGAAACACGAAAAAGAACAGAAGACCAGAAACCAATGAAAAAACACAAGAAAACCTACCTAGTAGAGGCCTAGGCAGCTTAAACTAGCTCAAATGAATAAATAAATTTATACTTCCTGAAGATTCCGAGTTTACTAGAAATAGCATTGACCAAACACCATTAGTGTGACCTCCTATGAAAGAAAGCTTCATAAACTGAGTATTACCTCTAGCTGAATTACTTTCTGACTATAGACTCCATTTAATCCTCTTTTTTGATTAAGCTAAGTATTTCTTGGTTGGACTTCTTCTTGACTTCTTCAATTGAGGAGTCTATGGAACTCAGCCTGGACTTCAATTCCTTGATTCTAGACTCTAGAGTCTTTGAGCCTCCGTTTAAACGAAGATCTTCCTCGCAAAGGTGAAGGTACTCTTTGTTGTTGGAGTCTCTTTTCCAAAACATCAGGTACTCAACTTCTAGAATCATTTCAGTTAGTTCCTTTCGGTCAGCTACTTCTATTCCTTCTTGGACTCTAGCGAAGGTGTCTCCCATGATGGAAATGAGCAAGTTGAGCATGATCAAGGGGTTGATCACTGTAGCTAAGAAAAAGAACAACCAATCTAGAGTCAAAAGGTTGTCTGTGTCAAACTCACCTAAGTTTAGAAGGTAAGACTTGCTCAAGAAAGTTGCGAAAGTGTCGGTGTCCGGGTTCAGAGTCTTGAAAATCATTCCGAAGGCAACGGTGGAGTAAAACAACAGAATCAAAAACGACTGCATGTCTTTGATGACCTCAGCTAACAAGTTGATCATGTACCTAGTGTTTTCGAAAAGCCTGAAGTAAGTGATTCCCCTCAAAAACGAAATAAACATCAGTGCAGTGAGTATAGAGTACTCATAGTCTACAAGCACTCCAAACACAAACATGAACACGTAAAAGAAGCAAGAAAGTGACCTGAGCAAGTCTATGTAGTTGATAGAGTCTGTCCAGTAGGAAGCTCCCATCACAAACATTTGGTAAACCTCGTAAACAAGCAAGGCTACGTTTGCCACAAAGGCTAGCATCAGCATAAAGCCGTACTGATTCTCGAAAACAACGAACAAGCACAGGAGTACCAAGTAAAACCAGTAACAGGCTCCTTGGGTGATTTGGACACTCTTCACTTGGTTCCACTTGTAGTCAAGTAAGTACTTCATGAACTCAGACCTAAAGATTTCAGGGTTGGGAGAATCCTTGATGCTTTCTAAGAGCTCAATGCTGCTTTGGGAACCAGGCTCTAGTGCCAGTCTAATTCCTAGTCCGTAGTAGTCCACAGGCTTGTCCTCATTCTTGTGGTGGTTAGCGTTCAAAAAGTCACTACTTTCTGGCCTAATGAAGCCTGAAGTACGATAAAGAGGTAGATTTGCGTCTGAAGAGCAGTAGGACTGCTTTTTTTGCTTGAAATGAATGAACAAAGAGTCATAAAGATCAGGAAGTACTTTGAAGCCTTTTAAGTTGAGGTCTGCTAGCATGTCTTCTAGGACGTAGAAACTTGCGTAGTTATCAGCTCCTCTCTTAATGAGCTCTTTGATGAGCATATAAATGATTTCGTCAAAACCTCTTTTTTCTGCAAGCACGAAAGGAGAGACTCCAGTGGGGGAGTTGATGAATGGAACCCCTTCTTTAAGTGCCTTTTTGATGAGTGTTTGTTTGTTGAGGTAAGAAAAGAAGTGGGCAGTATTGAAGTGGTAAGGACTTATGAACCATTTGTCGTAGTTTGGGTTATGCTCAGGGTCTTGTTCCTCGTGTGTAATCACTGACCTCAGGTAGTCCAAGTACACTTGTTCGCTTCCTGGGTTTCCGTAAATTGCGAATTCTTGGTTTTTCAGGGGATTTTTGAGCACCAGTATGTCGTAACCGTCGTTGATTGCGATGTAGTTTTCGTCATCAAACAAACAAATAGTTTTGCAACGATCCTTAATTTGAATGCTGAAGCAAAGAGTAAAGTCATTTTGGTTCCAGAAGGTTATGCTGTTGTCATCTGAACCTGAAAGCATGTAAGGCGAAGGGTCTAAAGTGAAGTAAAACGAATTAACAGAGCCGGCATGGTGCTTGAGTACCTTAATGCATTCACTAGATCCAATATCCCAAAGCCTTATTTCACGGTCCCAAGACCCTGAAATTAGTAAGTTGTTGTGTGGAGAGACTTTTAAAACACTTACTCTGTTTTGGTGGCCATACAGGTCTGCGACTTTTTTTTCTTGCTGAATATCATACACCCTTATGATATTGTCGTTTCCTCCGGAAAACAAGAGCTTCTCATCTGAAGTGGCTGCTAGTGACCAAACAGTTCCTGTGTGATCTCTGAAGATTTTTAGGACTTCAAAGCTTTCCAGGTCCCACATAGTAACTCTGTAAGCAATATCTCCTGTCATGAAGTACTTTCCAGTACTGCTGATGAGTATGGACTTAACAATTCCGCCCTCTGAAACTTTTTCTTGGACTTTTTTCAAGGAACTGAGACTCCACTTGACTAGTTTGCCTGAGGACAAGTTATCACGTAGTTTTCATCAGGAGTTACAGCCATGGCGTATATTCCTCCGTCATGCACAAGTTCTTCTACTTTATCCAGAGTTTGTGCGTTCCAGAGAATTACCTTCCCGTCATCGGAGTTGGAGACTAAAAAGTTTTTGGATTTCACATAATGAATTCCATAAATGTAGTCAGTGTGCTCCTTCAACAAAACTTGATCTTCTAAGTCAGGCATTTTCCACTTGATGATTCTATTGTCCTGACTTAGACTGAAGAAGTAAGTTTGTGTTTTGTTGAATATTATCTGCTGGACCCAGTTAGAGTGCTTTTCAAGGGTCTTTTCTTTTCTGTCTTTGTTGAGAGACCACACCTTCACAGCATTATCCCTGCCTCCTGAAACTAGTTTGGTGCAGTCTTTGGTGAACTCAAACCACTTAACAGCTACTTCGTGCCCAGCAAAAGTTTTGCACAGACTTAGAGTTTCAAAGTCCCACAACTTGATTTCTCTAGAGTAACCACATGCACCTACGTACTTGTTGTCTGGAGAGAACTTGACGCACCAAACTGCTTTATTGTTTGAGTTCTCTTCGAGATTGACTACTTCCTCTGATTCGAGGTTGTAAATAAGCACTTGTCCATCTGAGCACCCAAACCCTAGATACTTGCCATCATCACGCAAAGAAACGTTTTTAATAATATCTTCGTGGGTCAATAGAATTCTCGACTCGTTGGACTGGAGATTCCATTTTCTGGCGGTTCCGTCTTCTGAAACTGAGTACAAAAGGTGGTCTTTGCAAATGACCCAGTTCACTTCTTTTTCATGGCCTTCTAAACTTGTAACTAACTCAAAAGTCTCTAGGTCGTAGCACCTAATTAAGTTGTCCCCTCCTCCTAGGTAGGCAAACCTGTCGTCTTCAGAAAGGGCTATGGTTAGAATTTGGCTAGTGACTGACAGGTCCTTAATGACTTTCCGGGACTTTATATCCATGACTGCCAAACGTCCTTCGAAGTTACCCAAGACGAACTTGGACATGTCCTTGGTAATTTGGAAGCAAGAACCTGAAAAGGGGGTAGGTATTACTTCCGGACAGTTTTCAAGGACTTTTGCCATGGCTTCTGTGATGCCTTCTTTCCAAGTTCTTTCGCCTTCATTCTGAACTTGAAGTGTGTTGAAGGAGTTGAGAGTGTCAACAATATGCTCTTTGGCTTGATTTAGAAGCGGTTCACGAATACCCTGATCCATTAAAATTTTTTATTAGAAACAGTTGCACTGGAATTAACGCATCAGTAATAGATAGTCAAATCAAAAACCTCCCAGGAACTTTAAACGTAAACCAAAAATCCTTCTTCTATGCAACTAGACACTATAGGCTAGATAGTGTATGAGTAAAGGTATTAGAAACAGTTGACTGCAATTGATTTGACTAAATTGATCGGGCTGTAATGACTATGCAGTAGGTTTCGAATAAGTAATAAATAAGTATTTAGAGTTTGAAATAACTTAGGTAGTGAGTAACTAATCCATGGCTGATTGAATGGTAAATTATGGAAAGAGGAAGCACTTTTCATGTTGTGACTGAGAAGCCCAAGTTTCCTGAAGAAGAAGAAAAGATTATAAAGCTCTGGGAGGAACTTAACGCTTTCAAGAAAAGTGTTCAAATGAGTCAAGGAAAGACTAGGTACACCTTTTACGATGGACCGCCTTTTGCAACAGGACTCCCACATTATGGACACATTGCAGCAGGGACGATCAAAGACGTAGTGACGCGTTACTGGCACCAAAACGGGTATCACGTAGAGCGCCGCTTCGGCTGGGATTGCCACGGACTTCCAATTGAGTTCGAGATTGACAAGTCAGAGGGAATCAGGACAAAGCAAGACGTGCTTAAGATTGGGATTCCTGAGTACAACAAAAAGTGCAGAGCAATTGTGATGAGGTACTCGGAGCAATGGCGCCAGATTGTTACTCGCTTGGGCAGGTGGATAGACTTTGACGACGACTACAAAACAATGGACCTCAGCTTCATGGAAAGCGTTTGGTGGGTCTTTAAACAGTTGTTTGACAAAGGACTGGTTTACAGGTCGTCTAGAGTTATGCCTTACTCTTGTGGGTGTAACACTGTCCTTTCAAACTTCGAAGCCAACTTGAACTATAACGACGTAAAAGACCCCAGTGTAGTTGTGAGCTTCCCTGTGCTAGGAGCTGAGTTCAGTATCCTTGCATGGACCACTACTCCTTGGACCCTTCCTAGCAACTTAGCACTAGCAGTAAATCCTAACTTGGACTACATTAAATTCAAGCCGAAGGGAAAAGACCAAGTATTTTTGGTTTGTGAAGCTTTACTTCCAGGAATCCTTAAGGACATGAAGGTCAAAGAGTATGAAACTATAGAAAAACTTAAGGGGGAAGCCTTAGTTGGGTTGGAGTACGAACCTTTGTTTAGTTACTGGGTGCACATGAAAGAGTCTGGGTGCTTTAAAGTTTACTCTGGGGAGTTTGTGACGAGTGAGTCAGGAACAGGAATAGTTCACTGTGCTCCCTATGGTGAAGAGGACTTTAACCTTTTCATGAAGAATGGACTAGTTAGGCCAGAGAACCCCCCCGACTCACTTGACGAGAATGGCCACTTTACTAGTGTGTGTCCGGAAATCCAAGGCCTGCAGTTCAAGGAAGCAAACGAACCTATAAAGAGGATGCTTAAAGAAAAGGGCAGACTGATTTACTCGGGAGTGCACAACCACTCTTACCCGTTTTGTTGGAGGTCAGACACTCCTTTGATCTACAGACCTGTGAAGTCTTGGTTTATAAGGGTTGAAGCTATTAAAGACAGACTTATAAAAAACAACTTGGAGTCTAGGTGGGTGCCTAGCTTTGTGCAGGAGAGGAGGTTCCACAACTGGTTGGAAGACGCTAGGGACTGGTGCTTTTCCCGAAATCGTTTTTGGGGGAATCCCATTCCTTTGTGGGTGTCTGACGATCAAGAAGAAGTGGTTTGTGTGGGGAGTGTGGAAGAACTAAGGGAGTTGACAGGGGAACACAACATAACTGACTTGCACAGAGAAAGCATAGACAACTTAGAAATTCCATCGAAACAAGGAAAAGGCACACTGAAGCGGATTGAAGAGGTATTTGACTGCTGGTTCGAAAGTGGGTCTATGCCTTACGCTCAGTGCCACTACCCCTTTGATGTAAGTGAGGAAGAATTCAGAGAAAGGTTTCCGGCAGACTTTATAGCAGAGGGACTGGACCAGACAAGGGGCTGGTTCTACACCCTTATGGTACTTGGAACTGGAACATTTGACCAACCTCCCTTCAGGAACTTGATAGTGAACGGGTTAGTGCTTGCAGCTGACGGAGCTAAGATGTCTAAAAGCAAAGGGAATTACACTGACCCTATGTTGATAGTCAATAACATGGGAGCAGACGCCATTAGACTTTATTTGGTGTCTAGTCCTTTGGTCAGGGCAGAGCCACTCAAGTTCATGGACGACGGAGTTTGGCAGACAGTTAGGGAAATATTTCTGCCGTGGTACAATGCCTACAGGTTCTTTATCCAGAACGCTTCTAGGTACGAAGCCAAGTGCTCACAGAAGTACGTTTACGACGAACAAAGCATCCACAACGCAACAAACTTTATGGACATTTGGATTGTGGCAGCCTGCCAGAACTTGATAAAGTATGTGAGGAACGAAATGGAACACTACAGACTTTACACAGTGGTTCCGGCGCTTCTGAAGTTTTTGAACAACCTCACTAACTGGTACGTCAGACTCAACAGGAAGAGAATTAAGGGAGAAACTCCACTTGAAGACACGAAAATTGCTTTGGACACTTTGATGCACACTCTTTTGAACGTGACAGTGCTGATGTCTCCTTTCACGCCGTTCATAACGGAAAACATTTACCAAAACCTGCGACTTGGACTTCCAGAGGAGTCTGAAGACAGACAAGAGTCCATGCACTTTGTGATGATTCCTCAGTTCAAAGCTGAGTTGATAAACGAAGGAATTGAAAAGAGTGTGAGTAGGATGCAAGTAATCATTGACTTGGCTAGGAAAGTCAGGGACAAAAAGAAGATTGTGCTGAAAACTCCAGTTTCAAGGATCAAAGTGATCCATAGAGACGAGGAGTACCTTGAATCGCTAACCCCTGTAATCACTTACATGAAGGAAGAACTAAACGCTGCAGAAGTTGTGCTCGAAAAGGAAACTCCTGAAAACGTACTCTTGACTGCAGTGCCAAACAGCAAAGTGCTTGGCAAGAGACTTGGCAAAACCTTCAATAAAAACTTCATTCAAGAAATCAAGAACTTGTCCCACGAAGCCATTTCTGAGTACAAAGAAACTGGTCGTTTGGAAGTTAAAGGAGTGGAAGTTTTGGAAGAAGAATTGCAAATCCAACGCAAGTACAAAGCAGAAGACCCAGACCTTGAAGGAGCAGACGACTCCGACGTGATTGTGGTAGTTGACTGCAAACTCAACCCAGAACTCATCCAAGAAGGCCAAGCACGCCGACTCGCCACTGCTGTGCAGAAACTGAGGAAAACTGCAGGATTGCACCCTGACGACCAAGTAGTTGTGTTCTACCACCCTCCAGGAGAGTACTACTCTGCTTTGCTTCAGAACCAAATGGGCTTGCTTGAAAAAACCCTTAAAGTGCCTATTCTGCCTCTAGAGCAAAAAGATTCCCACCCGAAGTTCATTGCACAGGGTTCTGAGAAACATGACAACGAAGAACTGGTGTTTAGTTTGCACTGGAAAGAACAATAAGTAACCGCCCATCTAATTAGATTAGTTGCCTTGAGTAACTCAAGAGTTCCTAGTTTCTAGACCTGGGGCAAGTTCAATGATTTCATTCATGCACTTTTCTAGGTCTACTTCTTCTTCTGTTTCTTTGCTTTCAATAACTTCTAAGTAGCCTAGATCATTGTATACTTCGTTGAGTTCTGGAAATTCAATTTCGAAGTTGTTTCCTTTTTTCCTGACCCAATCTTGGAAGTCACATTGGAAGTTAGGAATGACCTTTGAAAGTTTATCTTCTGCATCTGGGACTTTGGACCCCAGCATGCACTTAGAAGCAAAGGACGAAAAGTAGAGTTCTTTTACCCAGTAACTGAGTGAAGGGAACTTACTTCGCTTATTTAAGTAAATAAAGACTGCTGCAATTTCAATGTCAGTAAGGGTTAAAGTTTTGTGAACTTTTAAGAGCCAGTGAAAAAGTTTTTGGGGGGAAGTGTTCGTTCTTTGGCTGAAGGAAATCGCTATCCGCTTCAGAAAAGTGTAGGACTTAAAAGGCAGTCCTTTTGGTTCTTTGTGGATAGCATTCTTAACCTCAAGGGACCCTTTTGTATACTTCTTGGTTCTATCCATCTTAGTATTAATATGGGACTGGAATTAACTAGGCTAACTCTTCTTGTTCTTGGGGGGTTTCCGTTTCTACAGGTTTAGTCTCCAAGTCTTTCGACTTCAGGTAGGGCTCTAGGAACTTGTTGCTTCGGGTGTAGTGCTTTTCGTGCACGAACTCTGTGTCAGTCTCTCCACTTTTTTTTCTGAGTTTATACAGCTTTTTCAAGAGTCTTATTGATCCGGATGTAGAGTCGCACAGTTGGGTCAGCATTAGTCCAGCCTTGTAGTGTTTGGGTTCGTTTAGACTGTCTATTAGCTTTTCGATGGAGTCTTCAGGTACCGAGAACTCTAGCCTCCAAGCGTCATAAGCAAAGAGAACTGCTTCTTCTATTTCATCGTCCTGGATGTAACTGTTGATCATGGCTTGTAAGGACTGAGGCTTCTGGAGAACATTGCTGAATTTTTCTTTTGCGACTAAGTCTTTTTTGTGTAACTCAATTATTTTTTCCATAGCTTCTATGTACTTTCCTTCTACTTCCATTTGACTTACAAGCTTCATGATCATGCTGTAAATGAAGTCTGGTTTGGGACCCCCAGAAAACATTGAGAAGTTCTGAAAAAGGTCGAAAACGAAGTCATAGTCTCTGTAAGCCTCAGAACATTGGATTACCATTTCAAGAATGAAGTGGGGCATCTTGAGTCTTATTCCAGCTTGGATACTACTGACCATGTAGTCTCTAGCTAGTTGGTAATCTTTTTTGGAATAAGACAGACCGCCATAGGTACCTTTGAGAGACTTGATGTTTTCTATGTAAGAGTCCTTGATGTTTTTGTTTTTCCGGGGATTTGAGATGTCGTTGCACAGCTTGGCAATCGCAGGTAAACTGTAGGGAGCTTTCAAGAAGTTAGTGAAAAAGAAGTCAAGGTGGTTTTTGTTTACGTTTCTGGGGGCAGCGTAGTAAAGCATTTGACAAGCGAGTACTTCCCACAATTCCCTGTTTTGAGCGTTGCCTTTGGGTTCACTCATAAGGGTGTCGAGTGTCTCTATGAAAGGAAAGGGTTTTCTAAAGAAGTTGTGCCACCAAAAGTGAATTCCAATGTTGAGGTCGCGCATGTTGTGGCTTTTCAACGAACTGAAGTAAAAGTGGCTGAGACTTGATTGGAAACTATCTGGCAAAACTATTGGAGACTTAAGTTTTTGCAAACTGAAACTAATGAGTTCTTCTAAGTACTCCGTAGTTCCGTTGCTGGATATCAAGTTCCCGGCGTAAACTCCTAGATCTGAAGCTTCTTCAATGGCTTTTTCTTCGGGCAAACTCCTAAAGTGGTTGATTGCTTTTCCTAAATCCGAGTTAGCCAATTCAGCTAGTGTTCCGAACCTTCTCAACAGCATTATAAATGTCCTTTAATTTAAGATTACTTATTCTGTGTTTGATTGTTGGGAAATGGTTTCTTGGTGTGCTTTCAAGTTGTGCGGAAACAAGGAGTTTGACAGGTTTAGGATACTTAAGTTCTGAGGTTCGAAGTACTTTGTAAAGGAACTTTCAGGAAAACTTTCTGACTCAAAAAGTTGAGGATTGGACTGGATCACTGATTAAAGCTTACTTTGAGCAATAGTTTGCTTAGTAGAGGCGTAATTTAAGACTTCCTGGTGGAGTTGGTTGAAGTCTACTAATTGGCTGTGGAACTCAGGAACTGAAACTTCTTCTGAGTGCAGAGTAGTTTTAGGGAACTTTTTTTGGACTCCTTGTTTGGTCATGTACACTGACTTGAGCCCGACTGTGCCTCCGAAAGTAAACGCGTTTGAGTGCACTAACTTGCCAATTAGTTGGTTGAGGTCTTGTTTCGAGTGGGCAAGTTTCAACAAGGTAGAGCAAGTCTTTAAGTCCACAGGGACCTTGACTTTCTCTAAAGTTTGTGTAAAGTAAAAGAAGTACAGCAAGTAAATAGCTTTGTCTGCTAACTGGGGTTTGTACAACACGTACTTAAGTATAGTTCCCCAGAGAGTTTGGTAGAACTCTTCTTTGCTTTCGCTGGGTTTGATGGCAAGGTGCATGAGACTGATGTTTTTGTCCTTCCAAAATTTTTTAAAAGACTCAAAACTCGAAAAGTCTCCCAGTTGGATAATTTTCCACACATCTCTTTCAAAGCACTCTTCTCTTCCGAAGTACAAGTTGGAAGCTTTAGAAAGTTCAAAGTCTTGTTCCATTAATACTTCAATGGAGTACATAGAAACAAGTTCAGGTACCAAACTGAGTTACACACTTACCCTCAACAACTCCAGTTCAAGGTACTTAGTTATTTTAGTGCATGGGACTATGGCTACTAAGGACTCACTGTTTCTTCCTTCTCTTTCTGAAAAACTCCCCTACAACAACTTACGTTTTGACTTTGAAGGCAATGGACAAAGCACAGGCAAGTTCTCTATTGGAGGGTTTAAGTCAGAGGTGGACCAAATCAAAACAGTGGTAGACTGGGCCCGGAACAATGGCTACATACCCTTGGCTTTAATTGGGCACTCCAAAGGAGCTAACGAAGTGCTTATGTACTCAGTGGTTCATGGGGATGTGCCTTTGACAGTGAGTATAGCTGGAAGAGTGGACATGGGAGTTCTTCCAAAACTTCTGGACCCAGTGTTGGACAAAGTCGAGACTGAAGGCCAAGCCACTCTGAGTCTAGGGCCTAAAGAGTTCCTTGTGGAGAAAGCAGGACTCCAGGAAAGGAAAAAACTCAACATGAACAAAATACTCTCTGCCCAGAAAAGCTGGGTTTGTGTGATTCACGGAGAAAACGACGAAATAACTAGCCCACAAGACGCATTTCAGATGAAAACTATTCTGGGTAAAAACTGCTTTGACTTCCAAATAGTTCCGGAAGCCGACCACATGTTCAAGGACGTGGACCTAGCAGTTCACATAGAGAACTTCTTTAAAAAGTCAGTGCCTTTGCTAGAGTTAATGCGCGTAATATAAATATAAATGCTAAGGCGTTTTGGGAGTCTTTTGGATAACTACTACAAAGTAGCTTTGCTAGGAAGACCAAATGTAGGCAAGTCAACTTTATTTAACTTGTTGTTAGGGAAAACCAAGTCACTTGTGCACAACACACCTGGACTGACTCGGGACAGAATAGAAGGCACGTGCGACTTGTTTGGAGTTAAAATTAAACTTGTGGACTCCGCAGGTTGGGAACCGGAAAGAACTCCAAATGCTCCCAGCATTGTTGAGAAAATGAAGAAGCAAACTCTCTTAGGAGTTAGGAGTAGTGATGCTGCCTTGTTTGTAGTTGACGTGAGGGAGGGAATCACCCAAGGGGACTTTGAACTAGCACAACTCTTGCGCAAAAAACTGCTGGGCTACAAACTCTGTAAAGAAAACGTGATCCTTGTAGCTAACAAAGCAGAACAGAGTTTTTTGGGGGACGTGAGTGACGAAATTTACAAGTTGGGACTCGGAGACCCAGTTTACCTTTCAGCTGCACAAAACGAAGGCATAGCAGAGCTCTACGACAGACTTAGCAGTTTGATACCTGAAAAGTACTTCACAGACTTCCAAGAAAAACTGGAGAAAAGGGCAGAAAAGTACGAACAAGTAAAGCAAGAAAAACTAGAAGAACTGAGGAAACTAGAAACAGTTTCTGGAGAAGACTTTAACTTAAAGGAGTGGGAAAAGGCCTACGAAAAACTGAACCCACCTGATGCTTCTGACTACGACTCAGACAGCGGAGTTGCCCTTGGGGAGTCGGTTGGCTTGCCCGGAGGCAGCACAGAGTTCAAGCCCGTGCAACTTTCAGTGATTGGGAGACCCAACGTAGGGAAGTCTTCACTCATAAATTCGCTCCTCAAAGAAGAAAGAGTTATATCTGACCCCACCGAAGGCACCACGCGAGATTCAGTTTATCTCGAGTATGTTTTCCGGGGACGCAGGTTCCAGATAGTAGACACAGCAGGACTCACTAAGTATGCACGTGACTCGGTTTCAAAGCTCATCAAAGAAGACGTAGACCAAGCAATTAAGTACTCACAAGTTGTGATTTTGCTTTTTGACGCAAACAAAGGCTTGAGTCCAATGGAACTGAACTTGGCAAGGAAAGTAATTGAAGAAGGAAGGGTGCTGTTGGTAGTTGGCAACAAGTGGGACTTAACTGCTCCAGACATGAAAAACAAGATTGCTAAGTACACAGCAGAGACACTGCACACAAAGATTACTCTGAAGGGACTGAGTTTGGTGTTTACAAGTACTTACTCGAAACACAACTTGACTAAGTGCATGGAAGAAGTGCTTGACCTGTACAAACGCTGGAACAAAAGAGTCTCTACAGGGATTCTGAACAGGTGGCTAGAAGCCTTTAAAAGAGTGTACAACTTGCCCAGTTCAGGAGGACAAAGACTCAACATTAAGTACATCACCCAAATCAAAGCCAGACCGCCTACTTTTTACATGTTTGTTAACGACAGAACTTTGATGAAAGAAAACTACTTGAAGAACTTTACTTCTTCGCTTTCCAAAGAGTTTGGGTTCAAAGGAGTTTCAATTAGGATTCTGGTCAGGGACAAACACAAAAAGGCAGCTAAACAACACAAACCTTCGTTCAAAGTTCTGAAAACCAATGGGATGTCCCTTGCCAAAGCTGCTTCTTCAAGAACCCCATAATAACTAAAAATGCTTCGAAGACTTGCAAGGCACTTCGCAGAAATGTGCTGGGGATGCGGAGTTGAACTCCAAGTAGCTGATCCCCAAGCTGCTGGCTACATTCCTCAAAACAAGTTTAAAAACCTTTTGACACAAAACAAGTTAAAAACCCAACTAGAGAGTGAACTTAAGTACCACGAGTCCATAAAGCTAAAGGACTTCAAATACGAAGAAGTCAACGAAGTCAACGAAATAGAAGAAAGGGTAAAGACTGCAATTCCTGTGCACTCAATCAACCACAAGTCAGAATCCAAGGCCCTTACTTGCATGCGGTGCTTCCAACTCTCCAAGTACAAAAAGATACCAAGTGTAAAAGCTTCTAGTCTCGACCCAAAGGAACTCTTCGAAAGCATACAACCTAACTCAGTAGTTCTAAAGGTAGTGGACCTTTTGGACTTTGAAGGAACTTTAAGGAAGGATGTTTTTGACCTAATTCAGCAAAAAAACTGCAAGTGCATACTAGTGCCCAACAAAATAGACGCACTGCCTCCGGGCTACAAGTACGAAAGAATCCACAAGTGGGTCAAAGAAGTTACAAGGGACAGGAAAGACCTGAAGGTTTGTGTGGTGTCTTCTAAAAACGGGGAGGGAATTTCGAAGGTAATCAACGTGCTCAAGAAGTACAAGTCTGAGTTGCCTGGAGCGAAGTTTTACGTAGTGGGGGCTACAAACACAGGGAAGTCTTCATTTTTGAACAAACTCAGCAAAGCCTGTGGAAAGCATTCCTGGGAGTCTGGAAGAACTGAGCTAACTACAAGTGAACTCCCCAACACCACTCTTGGGATTGTAGAAGTCAAACTTAAGTCTTTGGGCATGAAACTACTGGACACTCCAGGCATTCCACCTGCTGAAAAAGTTCAGAGCTTGCTTGAGGACCCCCACGTGCTGATGAAACTGGTTCCGCAGAAGAAAGCAAGTCCCATTATTTTGTCGGCCAGAGTGGGTTTTTCCTTTTGGATTGGAGCTTTGGCCCGTTTGGACTTTTTGGAAGGTCAAGAAAAACTGCTTAGTTTTTTCACACCCTGCACTGTACACAAAACTAAAACTGAACTTGCAGAGAGCGTATACCAACGACAAGCAGGCAAACTACTTTCTCCTGCTTACTCCACACAACAAGACTTTGGGAAGTGCCTTCTTGAAGTTCCTTGCGAAGACTTCAAAAAGGCTTCTTACGACATTTCGATCCCTGGAATTGGTTGGGTGAGCTTCACAGGCAGAGGTGACTGTTCAGTAGACGTGCATACTCCTCAAGGGTTGCCTGTTTACTTGAGGCCTTCTATTATGCCTTTCGAAGCTAGGAGAGAAAGGCTGTTCAATAACAAAGGGAAAACTCTGAACGTACACAAGTGGAACCAAAGTTAACTAATAAATGGAAGTGAGCAAAGAAAGCATCATTGACTTAGGGGAGTACTTGCACACTAAAGTAAGGGTGTTTCTGGTAGGGGGGAAAGAAGTCAGTGGCATTCTTAAAAGTTTTGACAAAATTCCCAACTTGGTGTTGGACGAAGCAGAGGAAGAAGGGGGAAGGCACTTGGGGGTAGTGATTCTCAGAGGACCTTTAATCAGTGCAGTTATGCCTGACTCACTAAGTCCGGTTGAAAACCCTTTTGTTACTTAAGCAAACTTTAAGGAGTAAACTACTGGGTAGGGGTCTTGGGGAGAGGGCTTAGTTCTTGAAAGTAAACTTAAAGAGTCAACCCTTGTTTCCAAGTTGACTTCTTTTTTCCGATTGAGTAGGTCTGTGATGTCTAGTTTGAGTTTGGTTTTGGCTTTTGAGGTTTTGGCAAGTGTGAGGTGGTAAGGCAAGTAGAACTTTTGGGAGTCGAGGTTTATTTTTTGGGTTTTAAGTTCTGATTCAGGTATTATTGAGTTCTCGTAAAGAGTTTTAAGAAGCAAGCAGTTAATTTCTCTGAGTTTTTGAAGTTGAGAGTCGTTCTTGAGTTCAAGCGATATAACATTGGTGGCGTTGGGTTTTCCGAAGTGACCTATTTTGTCAAAGGTGACTTGGAGTGGCTGTGCCTGGGTAAGTTTAACTACTTGTTCTTTGCAGGACTCAAGTAAGGAAATAACCTGTTCTTCAGACTCAACATTCAGCATTCCAAGGGTCAAGTGGAACTGAGTGGGGGGGACCAGCATTTCTGGCTTCAAGTTTTTGATTTTGCAACAAAAAATCTCCTCTTGGAGCGAGGATACCCCTATATGGTTCTGCAGATCTACAGCCAAAAAGTGAGTGTATTCTTGTTTCGGAGTTGAGTTCTTAAAAGCTTCCAGGGCTTTGGGGGAAGTTCCTAGAAGTCTTACAAAGGCAGCATAGCCGTTCTTCACGTCTTCTTCAGTGAAGCCAAGGATCTCGAAGGTCCTTTTGTTTTTGTTCACAAAGTACTCAACGGAACCCTTAAGTTGGCTTTTGAGTTTTTTGAGCTTTTGAGCTTTGTTGCCCAAAAGAAGGTCTATGCACTGCTGAGGGAAGTTGCTGAGTGTAGTGAAGTAGCCATTTCTTTTTTTGTCCTGGTTAATTTTAAGTGCAGGGTAGGGGTCAAGGGTTTCTTTGGGCTCCGGAGCAGACAGGTCTTGAAATGTTTTGTCACTAGGTTTCATTGAAGCTAGGAGTTTACGGTTATGCTGGTTGAGTACTTGGTAGTCAGTAGGTCGTAACTCAAGTGCTTTGTTTATGCTTTCCAAAATAAGAGTGTGGACTTTGATTACTGACTCAGGATTGTTTGCTCGGATTTCGAGGGAGGAGTTGCGAGGAGTGAGTTTCATAACTGCACCTGTGTCCTTTTCAAGTTGTTTTTGGGAGTTGCAGACTGAATTAAAGTGCTTTTTGTTGTTTAGTTTTGTGTAGAGTGTGTAGGAGTTCATTGACTGCTCGAAGTAAATAGTTTCCAAAACACCAGTTTCTGGTTTGTCCTCTTCTTTGGAGATTAGTTCACTGGGGAGTTCCGATACGTCTTCTAAGTTCTGCATGTCGACATTAACAATTTCGTCCCCACTGTCTCCGTCGTCTTCTTCGAGGAGAGCTAGTTTCTCTGAGGGAAAGTGGACGTTCAAGGGTTTCGGAATGTTGACTGGGTACTTTCTGTAAGTCCTTTCTCCAATGTTGACCAGAAGGGCTTGTTCTTGTTCCATTAATATTGACTTTGTTCGGGATAAACAATATGCAAGAATTTATCCAAACTAGAATTAGAAACGTTGAGGGAACTATTGACTCTATTGAACAGCAACTTCAAACCCTCACAAGCTACTCAGTAGGCAACGTGCAAAAACTCAGAACCAAATTGCAGTGCAAAATGCGCCAAGAACACCCTTCTCCCTTGAAAGTCTCCCCAGTTGCTGGGAAACTTGCTTGTAATTTAAGCACTCCCCCTACATACTTTCACAACGCTTCGCCTATTTTCAGTTTGAAAAGCCAAAGCAAAAAGCCCAAGTTAGCAGAATGTTCAGATGCCAGTACTATTTTGGAAGAAGAAAACTTAAGTGAAGTTGACTCTAACTGGGACTTTTTGTCTGTGAAGAAACCTTCGACGTCTTGGATGCGCGACGTAGACAACCAGTGGATTCAGGCCCAGTTGAAGTATGAACCTGAAGATGTGTTTGACCCCCCCTACACTCCTAGACAAACCGGGTACCGTTGTGAACTCCATGCTATTTTTCCTCATTCAAAAAGGAACTACTCCCAGCGGGGGGACTCCTCCCAATGGCACTAATTAATTGTAATTAAGTATTCTAAGTTGGCTTTATTACAAAAAGGCGGTAAATGGAAAAGGGATCTTACTGGGACATCGATGACTTCTTGAGTGAAGAAGAAAAAGTGGTAACAGTAAACGAAGTTGAAATCAAAGGCTTGGGGTTCATTGACTGCAGCAACAAACAAGAAGACCTTCCTGAAAGAGCAAAAGTAACTCTGCCACTGTGGCTGGCACAATTCTTATCTATGAGGGTGGGTGCGAAGCTTGAGATTCCTAAATACTTGAATGAAAGTTACAAAACTGTTTTGCGGGCTGACCCCACTATAGTGTCACTCAAAGACCAGTCCCCTTACTTCTTTGAAGTAGGCACCAAAATAGCTGAGTTGTTAGGAACCTCAGACGTGAATCCTCTTTTGCTGAGAGTCTTTTTAGAAAGAGTTAAGTACCTACTGGACTACGTCGAAACAAAAAACAACCCTGCAATCCTAAAGAAACTCACTGTGTTAGAGGCTTCTTTGTTTGAGAACGCAAGAAAGTCTATTTGGGAAATGGAGCAGTGGCGTGAAAGAAAGTACGACAGAATCGCTACTTCTAAGGTTCTTTTTAGACCCAAAAAGAGAAAAACTTACTAGCGACACACTTCTGTTACATTTAAGGTAATTAAGTTTATTAATAATTGCAGATCTCCAAACTACTACTAACCTCAAAAGTCTTTAGAGGAAGACCATAAATATGAATTGGTCAAATGCACTAAACTCAGCGGGTGGTTATTGGGACAACCAAAAGAAGAAAAGGAACTGTTGGGATTTTTGCTGTGCGGAGGAACCCGTGAGCAGGCAACCTCAATTAAGTATTCCAGAGGGGTACCACTCAGTGCATTCCAAAACCAAGCACGGCAAAAAGTTTTGGACTAAAGACGAAGACAAGAAACTTTCACGCCTGGCTGAGCAGTATGGCTGTGACTGGGAGTACATTGCCCCTTACTTTCCAGAAAAAACGGCTTCCCAATTAAGATACCGTTGGAAGAACAAACTCGATCCCAACTTGAAAACAAAAGACTGGACTCAAGAAGAAGAAGTAGTTCTTGTGGAACTACTTTTGCAAGTAGGTTGCAACTGGGAAAAAATAGCGGACCTGATTCCTGGCAGGTCCCCCAACTCCATCAGAAACAAGTACATATCCAAATTGCGTTACCTTTTGACGGAGGCTGAAATCAACCAGATCGAAAACAAATTTATGAGCATGGATGTTGAGGAAAGTACCTCTAGCAATGTGAACGGAAACTCCACACCAAATAAAGAAGAGCATCTAAACATCCTATACAGAAATTTTGAAGAACTGAGGAGCTTGATTGACGAGACCAGGTCCCAAATTAATCTTTTAGAAAAGAACATGTACCCCGAGCATTTGTAATAATTAATAATGTGAGGAAAAGGAACGAATTCACATACAATAAGTATATGACCAGATAGACTTCCTCTTAGTTTCTGCAATGAACCAGGTCCTGCAGGGATTGTTACTGGTAAAAGGAACTAGTGAGTTATATACTGATTCTATTCATTTTTTGTTAAGGGTCAAGTTAAAGTTACTCCTCCCTGGGTTTTTGGAGTTCTTCCCACTCGCTTTCAAATCCTTCGATTTGCTTGAGTTTATCGAAGGTGGCTTGGTTCTTGATTTGAGGAGGAGTGTAGGGAGGGTTTAGGTTTTCAGACCACTTGAGTTCCTTCATCTTGGCTTTTTCTTTGACTTCTTCGAGGGGCGGCAAGGGGCTTCCTGGTTCCACAACTAGGCCTTCTTTGACCGCTTGTGGGTAGTTGTTGGTTTCAACTTTGACTTCGCGGCCTACTTGGCTTTGGAACTTGACTTCGTCCACAATTGCTTTGAATGAAAGGGGTTCTTGTTGTCCTAGTTCAGCTAGTATTTTTCTGTCGAGTTCAATGTTTGAGTGACTTAGTCCGTAGATGAACCTTGAGTAAGGCAAGTTGTGCTCCCTGACTGCAGCGTTGATAGAGATTATCCAGTTGCGTCTCATGTCTCGTTTTTTGAGTTTGCGTTCGACGTAGGCGTACTGCAGAGCCTTGTCTACTTTGGGAATAGTGACTCTCAGGCAGTTTTTGGCTTTGCCTCTGAACCCCTTTGATAGTCGAAAAAGCTTTTTTAAGCCCAGGTGTGTCATATATTTATTTACATTACTTTGACAGACAAAGAGCACGGTGGATCAGGTCTTGCAGGTTGTCTAAGTTAGGGTGCTGCAAAGCAAGCAAAGCTTCGTTTAAACTGCCTTTTAAAATCCTGGGTTTGTTTCTAATTACAACAGCCAAACAAAAATAGTGCAGAATTCTGCAGATTTTTGAGTGGGCAAAGAACAGGTCCCAGAGTCTAAATACTTCAGGAATACTTAGTTCCTGCGAAAAAAGAAGCAACAACCACTTTGCTGAGTAGTAAAAGGGCTTTACTTTGAGTGCCTTCATTTTCAGAAAGAGTTTGTAGTCGTGCAGTTTAATCAACTCAAAGTGGGTTTGCAGTTGAGTGCATATTCCGTTCTCGGAGTAGTCAAGACTTACTACGTAAAAGTCCCTTAGAGCAGACATAACTCTGCAGAAGCAAAAAAAGGCGTCAGCTTCCACATGGTCTTTGAAGTCAGGGTGGGTGTCCATACTGAACAAGTAGTATATAGGGGCCAATAGTTCGTTCATACCCTGGACGTATGAAACGTCTTTGTTTAGTTTGGCGTAGATGAAAAGGATCCGAGCAACTACATCAGCGTGTTTTTCAATGTCAGGGTTGTTCATAATGGCTACTAGGTATGGATCGTCTGAGCGACCTAGGACCTCGTCAAGTCCTGTCATGAAGGGCTTAGAAAGCACTCTGGGAGGCACGTTGCCTTGAGTCACGTCTTGGTAAGTCAGAGTTGTGTCTTTGGGTTTCCAAAAGAAGTGCATGTCCCTTCTGGTGCGTCTTATGTCTTTTTCGATGTGAGTCCAAAGTTCGTCGTTAGGAGTGATTAGTTCGTTTAAATAAAGTTGGTAGTTGGAGCGGTGTTGCTTGAGACTAGTTTTCCACTCTTTGGGGCAAACGGACAAGTATCCTAAGAGGACTTTCCAAACCAAAGACCTTACTCCTGCAGGTTCGTCTGGGTTTCCTGACTGGCTGAGTTTGCGCAACTTACTAAGGTTGATTTGGTTTTTATCTACAAGGTCAAGGATCTTTTTGGCTTTGGGGTTTAGTTCAAGTTGCTTAAGGTTGCTTCCTTGATGAAACCAAGCAAGAAAAGGATTCACTTCCTTCATATTTAATTTAATAAATGAACCAAGAAGGGCTTTTCAAGAAGCTGCAGGAAGAATTCAACTGGGAAAATATTGAGTTTTCTGGGAAGTGCGCAAAAGGAAACAAAGAAGGTAGGGAGTCCACTTGCTTGGTTCTTGGGCCTAGTGACTCAGTTGACCTAAGTGGCAACTATGATATGCTTGCTGTGCAGTACGAAGATGACTTTATTTTTTATGAAGTGTCTGACTTTTGTTTAACTAGTTAAATGCTTTTACTTAGTTTACTTTTAGCAGTAAAGAGTTTAGCCGGACTAGTTTCAGAGCACAAGTTTGCACAGCATTCAGGCCAGGTAGTCAGAGACTCTGTAGGAACTAACCACCTAGTTTCAGGAACTTCCCTTGAAGAAGAGTCTCAGGATGTTCTTTTTACTGACAGAGGAATTTACTTAACTCCTGTTTCTTTCCTAAAGTTTCCCGAAAACGCTCTTTCGCAAACTAGTTTTACGCTGAACTCACTATTCAGCATTGCAATGTGGATATTACCAAAGAGTTCAGGAACCCTTTTCAGCCGTTTCAACCCTAGCACTGCTGGACTCAATTTAGTGGTTTTTTCTGTGAATGGGTCTCAGCTTGACTTCATAGTAGAAGGAGTGGGGACTTACAGCCTTGGAATAGACAGTAAGTAGTATTTAGGTACTTGGAAGTTTGTGTACTGTTATACTTATTTTGATGGATTTTCCAACTATGCCCAGGTTAGCATAAACGACTCTCCAGCTTCAAGTGCTTTGCTTTCAGGTGCTTTTATGGACTCAAGTTTGAATGAGTCACTTGTAGGTGCAAAAGGAGACTATAGTTTTTGTTATGAGGGCTTTATTTACTCAATGGTCATCTACGACACTTCAATGACAGTTTCGGACTACCTAGGAGCTGGTTTGAGCAACACTGGGTGCATAGGGGGCTGCACTTACTGCCCAGACACTGAATGCCTTCCAGAGTGTCTAGATCCTTATTTTACATCAGACTGCAGCTCTGCCTGTGACTGTGGGCCTTTTTCTTGTGTAAATAATGACCCTCAGGACTGCTTAAAGTGTGACTCCAGTTGCTCTTTCTCTTGCAAAGGAAGCACCCCTTCGGACTGTTTGGACCTCAAGCAAACATATTGCACTCCACACCCGTTTGACCAAGCTTCTTTATCTTGTAACTGGGGTTTAACTTGCATTTCCAACTGTTACTACTGCGAAGATGCTTTTGAGTGCATCAACTGTGATCCAGGGTACTATGCAGACCCTTACACTCATTACTGCACTTTTTCTTGTCCGGCTGGATTTTATGAAGATACTCAAGGGGGCCAGTGCTTGCCATGCTACCAAGACTGCAGTACTTGCAGTGGCCCTACAGATTGCTTAACATGCTCTGCTTCCAATTCTATTGTAAACTCCGGGACTTGTGTTTGTAAGGAGGGATTTTTTGCTTCTACAACAGATCCTTTAACTTGTGAAGCTTGTGACCCTGCTTGCTCTTCTTGTGTAAGTAAGTCAGAGTGCCTTGCTTGTTCAGACACTTCTGTAACTCCTCTTCATGTTCCTGGTCCATGTTCTTGCGGCGCTTCTCAATACATTGTTTCAAAGTTGCCCCTTGTTTGCGAAGACTGCCATAGTTCTTGTGCAACTTGCACTGGAAGCAACCCAGAAGACTGCACAACTTGCATCCAGAGTTCAGTAGTTCCTTCTTGGCAAGGCTACTGTGAGTGTCCAGAAAGTAAGTACGCTGCCCAAACTTCGCCACTTGTGTGCTCTGATTGCTCTACTTATTGTATCAGGTGTACAGAAAGTGAATGTTTAGAATGCCAAACAGGAAGAAGTCTCCAAAAAGGAAGTTGTGGAGAATGCAAAAAGGGATACTTCGAAACACACGACACTTGCCAGCCCTGCCAGTCTCCTTGTATAGATTGTGAAGGTAACTCTAGCACTTGCACTGAGTGTGGAGATACAATGGAGTTAGAAGGAACAAAGTGTTTCTGCAAAAAGGGCTGGAAAAGTGAAGGATCAAGTTGTGTAAGTTGCGCTCCTGGGTACTTAAGTTTAGGCAGAGAGTGTGTAGAGTGTCCTTGGGGTTGTTTGATGTGCAATGAGGACTTAAAGTGCCTAGAGTGCAATGAATTCCTTGTTTTGAAGAATTATGAGTGTTTTTGTCCGGAAAAGTACCAGAAGTACAACGGGGAATGCGTAAGTGCAACTGGAGTGACTGGCACTTTAGATAGCCAAAACAGTGTTTTGCTTAACTTTACAGAAGCCCTGGAAACTTTAAACACCCAGTCACTGGAACTTTCTGTTAAGAGCTCCACTAACTACAGAGTAAAGTACAGTGTTGAAGCCAGAAGTTCTGAAAAATACTGCTTAAGGACAAAGTACGCTCCTTCCAAAATAACTCCAAACTCCTTTTTAGTCATAAACTTCTCAAGACCTGCTATATATAACCAGAGCAGGGTTTACCTAAACAACACAGTTTTAGAACTGGAACTAAGAGAAGAAGAGCCAACTGTAGTGGAAGAAGTAGTGAAGTACGCAGGGACTTCTTTCGTGTTAAGCACAGCTTCAGTTTACTTGTTTTTGCAGGACTCAGGGAGTTTGTGGACTTACTTAAACACTGCCCAGATACTGGCTTACATTCCTCTAATGAACATAGACTTTCCTCCTATCGTCCAGCTTTTTTACAAGTCGTTCGAAGCCATGGACTTCATTCCTAACCCTTTTAAGTTTTTGTACAAAAAGTCAGAAAAGTTGCCTAAGAGAATCCAGAACTACTGGAGTCAAGAAATAGAGTACTCCTCAGAACACTTTTTGGTGAACTCTGGAAAAGATTTAGCTATTTGCTTTGGGGTCCTGGGACTGTGGCCTTTGTTGTGGGTTTTAAAACTAGTTTGTAGGTGGAAGCCATTAACTCAGAAGTGTGGAAAGGTGTTGTCACTCTACAAGTGGCAGTGCTTAGCAAGACTTTGGTTAGAAGTTTTTTTGATGCTCCAACTAGCGGGAGTTGTCCAGTTGGCTTTTTTGGACTTTCATACTTTAGAAGGCACTGTTTGTAGTTACCTTTCTTCGCTTGTGGTGTTTGGTGGGTTTTACTCAAGTTACAAACTGACAGTGTTCATCAAAAACAACTTTTCTAAGATAGCAGCAGGAGAAGAAGAGTTTTGTAAGCTCTGGGGGACGTTGTTTGAAGAGTTTAGACCTGAGAGTGTTTTTCACTTGCTTTACTACCCCTACTTCTGTCTCAGAAGGTGGATCTACGTGCTGGTGTTATACTGTTTGCAGTCGAGTCCTTTTGTTCAGGTGATTTTAAATGCTTTGCACTCTTTTGTTTGCACACTGTATTTGTGGGTGCTTAAGCCATACAAAGTTGCTTCAGAGAACACTATCAACATAGCTTTTGAGTTAGTAGTTACAACTTGTTTTGTTTTGAATGGTTTTTACCTTTTGGACTTAAGTGACTTTTGGAGAGCAGTTGTTCAGTGGGCCCAAATAGGCTTGGTTTGTGGACTGTTGTTGTGGAGTTACTACTTGTTGGTTAAAAGTGTGTGGAACTCAATTAGAAACTGCAGAAAGAAAAAGAAAGTAGAGGATGTGTACAGCATTAACATTCAAGAAGCTGAACCCCCATTGACTCCTTCACCCCAGAATTGTTCTTTCGAGAATGTGTGTTCTTTGAAACCTAACTCGTTTTACGAGTCCAATAAATCATTTTAAATGGAACTAGAAGTCCTTAAGAAAAAGAACCGCTTGGGAGAGAACAAAGTTATACTGGGAGTGGTTTTTGGAGTTAGTTTATTAAGTTTGTGTATACTGCTGTACAATGCACCTTCTTTAAGTCACCAAGAAAAGACTCAACTCCTTAGGGTTCCCAAGAGTTCTAAAGACCTGTTTGAAATGAGCCAAGTTGTTCAGAACTACACCAAAAACTCTTACTACTACGTAGTTTCAGCATTTTGCTTTGTGTTTTTGTTGCTGCAAAGTTTTGGAATTCCAGGACCAATAGTTCTTTGCTTCTTGTCAGGGGCTGTTTTTGAGTTCAAAGTGGCGATTTCTCTTGTAACAGTCTGCTCTACTGTGGGGTCTACAGTGTGTTACTTGCTTTCGCATACTTTAGGCAGAGGAGTAATCCTTGCTTTCTTTCCTAAAGCAGTTCGGAAGTTCAACAACTTAGTTTCATCCAACAAGAAAAACTTGTTTTACTACCTTTTGTTTTTGAGAGTGGTTCCTTTGGTTCCTAACTGGATCACTAACTTAGTAAGTCCTGTGATAGGAATTCCCCTGAAGCACTTTGCTGCAGCAACTTTTGTAGGCTTGATTCCTGTAAACTGCATTTACATCAACACAGGCATAGCTTTGTCTGAAGTAACAGAATTGGGACTTTCAGGCCAAGCCACTTTTTTACTTGGACTTTTGGGACTCCTGGCTTTGATTCCAGTGCTTTTATCCAAGTCCAGCACTCAAACAGAACCAATGCTTGCCATTAACTAATTAATCACTTATTATGGACTCTGGGTTTGCCAAAAACCGTCTAAACAAAGTAGACCTGGAATTCAGCGAAACTCTTGTTTCTTCTGAAGTTCTTGAGAAGTACTTAGAATCAGTCAGGTACTCCAGAACTGTTGGGGAACTAGACTCTAACTTAGCTAGGTGCATGGACAAACTAAAAACACTGGGAGCCTTTAAAAGCTGCACAGCTGAAGTTTTGCCGGGGGAAGGGCTCAACTCTGCTTTAGTGTACTTCAGGCTTAAGGATCTGGGGTGGTGGAATATTAGCGCTAACACCACCTACGGACTCCAGGGAGGGTCTTTAGGGCTATTATTTTTAATGCGTAACATTCGTGAGAGGGCAGATGTTACTTCTTTGATGCTGACTCTGAGGCACAACCCTGCACTTTGGGGACTGAGTTTGCAACACCACGAAAAAACACTAGGACCTGTGGAGGGGCTTTTTTCTTTTGGAGTAGGTCACTGCGAACTTGACCAAAACTTAAGAGAGAGTTCCCTGTCTGAAGTAGTTCTTTTGAAGCACAAAAACAGCAACAATACCTTTGAGTTCGGAAGAAAGTTTAGAAGCAACAAACTAGAAACCAACTACTCTTCCTCAGAACTCATCCAGGAAGCTTTGCTAGAGACTGCTAAGAACTACCTAAAGCACACTTTTTGGTGGGGACCAGTTTCGTTTTCAAACGAACTTGCACTTAGTTCGGATGTAAGGTTCCACAAAACAGAACTCCAAGTCAGAAAACTCAGTGAGTTGTGGGAAAACGTAGTACTTGAATCAAGGCTAGACGCAGGCTTGGTAGTTCCTTGGAAGTTTTCTAAATTGGCTGTAAACGACAGGTACTTTTACAACAACCAAAAAGGGTTTAAGTCTATAGGCAGCAGAGTGCCTAGTGAAGCAAACTTAAAGGGAAGTTACGGACTAGACGGAGACAACTTAGGAAACAACTACTTCTGCACCCTAGAAGGTAAAGTTCACTTATACAAGAATGCAACTTTAAACGCTTTAGGTTTGGTGCCCTTTGCCTACGGCAACTTAATTCTGGGAGAGCGACTTAGGGGCTCACTGGGGTTTGGAATTGCTTACAGTAGCCGCTTTGGAAAAGTGGAACTAGTGTACTCTACAAAGGTGTGGAAGCAACCTGGAGATCTTTCTGCTGAGTTCCAAGTTTTATTTTCAGACTGATTTAATTAACCTTAATTACTCAAGATTAGTTGCAGCGTTTCTTCGGAACTTAGCTTCACGGTACTCCTGGGCTGAAGCACAACAACTGCAAAAGTAGTGCAGCAAACAGTCTTCCAAAAAGGTTGCTCTTATTCCTAGTTTTTCCCTGATCTTTCCCCGGTTGATGGCTCCTCCCACTGCGCCAAGTATCAAATTGTGGACAATAGGGACACCGACTCCGTCTCCTCGCAAAGTATCTACAGTGTCAACCTGCAACAAGCAAGTTCCAATAGGGAACAGCAAAAATGATATCAAACAACTAGGGACGTCCGAGGTACAGTTAAATAGTGGTTCCTCAAAGTTGGACATTAATTATAGTTATTAGATGATGAAACTCAAAAGTAGAACAACCGATAGAAGAATGAAGAACCCCAAGTAAGACTTCAGGAACCCAGAAAACCCTAGGTACTTTCCTTTGGCCACAAACAACCACCAGACTTTGACCATGTTCCAGTTGGAGTGTTTGTAGCCTACTTGGTTCATCACGTAAGCTACATGCGAGTGGCAGTTGTTGCAAAACAAGTTGTGCATTTCTTGGCTGTACTTCCTGTCGCCTTCAGTGACAGCCAGGTTCCATCTTTGCTTTTCCTCTTGAGTGAGTTTGAGCTTTACGTACTTAGTGGGCTTTCCAAAAGCCATGTCGTCAACTGAAACAGTGTAAGGTCCTGCAAAGTCATGGATTATTCCTTCAGAAGTGCAGATGCCTGTGTGTCCTATGAAGGGCAGAACTGCTGTTATCAAGGGTAGGGGAGTCCAGACAAGGCAGTAAGGGTACCTGTTTTTTTTGTTGTCTATCATGGTTTTGGCTTCAGAGTCCATGTATTTTAACATTATATTATTTGCGAGAAGTGTAGAAAATAGAAGGTTGGGAAGAGTAGCCACTGTTCTTCCTAGGTTCAGTGGACTTGTCTCTGAGTTTCTTAATGCTTCTGCTTGACTTCAAAAAAGGAGTTTCGGTTCTCCGCTCAGAGCGGTGGGTAAGGGGTGACCTGGAGCCTTCTTGTCTGGAAGAGTTCCTAGAAGTGTCTCGAAGTTTAGAGCCTACTCTTAGTTTTTTTTCGAGGTACCTTACTTGCTCGGACTTTTCTTCGTACTTCTTTTTGTAAAAGTCGAGCATGGCAGCTTCTTGGTAGTTTTCTTTGTGGATAAGCGACTTTTTGAGTTTCTGGCACTTTTGACTGAGGTCCTCTAGTTCCCGGGATTTGTGGTCTAGGGCGTGTTTGTACCTGAGAACTTCTTGTTCAAGGATGTGTTTGGCTTTTTCGAGTTCCATGATTTTGGAAGAGTCCTTTTTGGCAATAGAGCGCAGCATTGCAAGCTCTTGCATGAACTTAGGACGGTCTTCTCTACTTGAAGCAGAAGTGCAGGACTCCAAGTCCCTTACTTTTTCGAGGAGTTTTGCGTTTTCTCGGCGCAACTTGTCAACAAGTGGTTTGGAAGAGTTGCTGGTTTGGGTTTTTTCCTTTTGGGCTTCCTCGAGTTTGGCTTGGGTGGTTTCGATGTGCAATTTCATTTGTTGTTCGATTTTGATGTGGTTGCGGACTTCGCTTTCGAGTTTTTGGAGGGCTTTTTGGTACTGGAGTTGGTCTTTGTAGTGCTGGTACTCTCCTAGCATTTGGAAGTCCCTTTTGGCTTTAACAAGGTCCTGGAGTACCACAAATATGTGTTCGAGTACTTCTTCTGCGTTCATTTTGGTGATTTGGCTGATTTCTAAGGAGTTTTCTTCTTCTTCATCTTCCAAGTTTGAAAGTTCTGTAGTCATGTACACGCAAATGTCTTTGATGCGCTTTTCCAACCTTGACATTTAAATAGAGTTAACCGAATTCTTAATAGGCCATTTGAATAGTTGTGCTGGTAAATGGCATGTTCCTAAACATGGTTAATTTTTTCACCACATTCTTTAAAGCAGTCATCTCCAGGTACTTAAACTTGTCCAGTAAACACAGTTTCCAAAGTACCAGACTCATAGTGCTGAGACTACACACTCACGAATTCTGAGCACTCTAGTGAACTCCAAAAAGCCCAGGACTCTCTGAAGTGCCATTGTTTTTTCTCAGAGAAGGTTCGTTGGAACCCATATTTAGCAAAAACTGGGGAAATAATTAAAAAATGAAAGTTTTGGTATTTCTAGGACTTTGCGGACTCGCACTTTCAGGCCCTACTTTGTTGCAGAACGACAACGAACCTGTCGTTCCTAACGAAGCTATCTTCGCCATCAACAACCAACAGTCTCAGTGGACTGCCTCTAAAGATTGGGTTGGTGAAATGACTGTAGCTGAAGCCAAAAGGTTCGCAGCCACTACCATCAAGCCACGTGAATTCCCCGAAAGGAACTGGGGTGCTCTTGCTGAGTACACTTCCGTCCCCGACAACTTCGACTCCAGGAAGAAGTGGCCCAACTGCATTCACCCTATCCTCAACCAAGGCCAGTGCGGTTCATGCTGGGCTTTCGGAGCTGCTGAAGCTCTTTCTGATAGGTTCTGCATTGACTCCAACGGAAACGACAACGTTGTATTGTCACCCCAATACTTAGTCAACTGCGATACTGGATCTTACGGATGCGACGGTGGATTCCCCGACCAGGCTTGGGAGTTCATGACCAACTACGGAATTGCTTCAATGGGGTGCGTAAGCTACCACGCCAAAGACGGACAATGCCCATCTCACTGTGACAACGGTCAACCCATCAAGCTTTACTACGCTGAAAACCCTGAAACCTACAGTGGTCCCGAAAGCATCCAACGTGCCATCCTCGAAGGAGGTCCCGTAGAAACTGCTTTCACCGTATACCAAGACTTCTACAGTTACAGCGGTGGAATCTACAAGCACACCTGGGGAGGAGTTGTAGGAGGCCACGCCGTAAAAATTATCGGTTGGGGAGTCCAAAACGGCACCAAGTACTGGATCATTGCTAACTCTTGGGGTGCCAGTTGGGGAATGGACGGTTTCTTCTGGATCGAATTCGGACAATGCGGAATTGACAAGCAGGCCGTTGCTGGACGCGCTAAAACTTACTAAGTTAACTTCTTTTTAATAATGAGTCGTTTGTATGATGAATGGAAAAAGGCTGCAGGGCCCAAACTGCCGAAGGTGTTCAGGAAGCCTTTTGGAAACCAAGAACTGCCCTCCAAACAAGTCACCATCACGATTCCCTTGAGGGCCGGGAATGAGCCAGTGTCCCTTACAGAGAACTTCCTTAAGTCTTTAGAAAGGGAGTACGCAGTGCGTTACTTAGAAACAGTGGGAATTGAAGCTAACGAGAGGCAAATAAACAAACTGCTTAGAGAAATGCCTTTGGAGCAGTGCGAAATCACAGAAGGCAGGTACCAGTCTACTAGGATGCTGGCGAACGTTGTCCACATCAGACCGAGGGCCAGGAAGAACTCAACTCCTAAGTCCAAGAACTCTCAAAGAGACCTGCACAACTTCAGTCCTTACAACGAAAGAACCGAGGAGCACAAACCCACTGACCACTCTGACTTTGAAATCAAAAGGGAAAAACCCCTTTTTAACTTGGACTTTGAGAACATAAAGAAGTACTTGTTTCCTTTTTTAAGAGACAAAAGCAAACCCAAGAACTACCACGGAGAAATCCAACACTTCAGTTTGCAGAGCTCCAAAATATTTAAGTTCCCCTTCGAAGAGTTTTCAGTGCTGCCTGCAACTATCAAAGAGCTCATGCAGCCGATCGAAACCAACATGGAAGACATTTCTTCAGATATAGTTTACATTGTCAAGAACTTCCCCTTCAACCAACTCCCTTTTTACCTGAGTGACGAAGAACTCAAGAAGGAGTCCCAAAACACTGAAAACCAAAAACGCAAACAGAAGTTCAGAACTTTCGGAGAAGCTTTGAGGAACCTCCAAAAAGAACCAGTCATCAGACTGATTGGACTCACTGCCCACTTTTCTTACTGGACTGTGTTTGGCCACCTGCACAGCATCACTTTGGGAGAAGACAAGCAACAACAAATGTTTCTAAGCATTTTGACTCTCTTCAACAAAGAAGAGACTTTGGCAAGGGACAAAAAACTCACTTACTTAGGAGTCATTGTTTTGGTGATGAGGATGATTGTTGAAAGGATCTTTGAAAAAACCTATCCTCAGTTCTTCTCACTTAAGTCTCAAGCAGAAACAGCTTTTGAAAAGCTACAACTAGTCATCTCTAAGTTGTTTGACCCTGAGAACTACTACAGTCGCTTCAGCTTCGTTGAGTCCGGAAAAGACGCTATACAGGCTTCTACCAAACATAGGTCTAAAATGAATGTTAAGTACTACTCTACTTCAAGCACTGTAAAGTCAATTCTGCCTAAACCAGAACACCCGCGCACTCGCGCTCTTCTGGCTAAAAAGGAAGCTTATGAAGGCCGTTTGGAAAACCTAGTCAAAACTGGAGCACAGCTAGATGGAACTATGCCTTTGCTTCCTGGAAAACTCAACTACTACCAAGAAACCGAACCCTGGAAAAACTCTTCTTATTTGCAGACTTCCACAAGGGCTTTGCTTTACTCTATTGCTCTTAAAAAGACCAAATCTAAGTAATTGTACACTAAAGTTAATTTATAAACTTTCTTGTTGTATGTACCAATTGAATCAAACTTAACTACTTACTAAATAATAAATGCTAGCAGTGCTACTTTTACAGACTGCACTGGGATGTCCAGCAAGTTCTATGGACGAAGGAGTAGTTTGCGGCATGGATGCAGTTACTTACTCTAACAAAATAGAAGCTGAAGCCAAAGGAGTAGAAGTAATGCATTGTGGGCCCTGTGGGAAGTGCTCTAACCAACAAGATATCAACATCTACAATCAAACTAAGGACACCCTTACTGCAACAGTTACTAAGTGTGCTTGGCTAGGCTTTTTGGGGAGGAGTTTAACGCAGTACTGCATGGATAACTTTGTGGGGTTGACAGAAGAATGCAATTCGTGCTGGATGGACAACATTTTTTGTGACATGGAAAAGTGCAAGTGGACTTGTTTGAAGTACAAGTTGATGGGCATAGGCGAGTTCGAGAACGGACTTGACCCTTGTTTGAACTGCGACGAGCAAAACTGCGGGCCTGCTTTTAAACAGTGCGCAGGGGCCAACAGACGCAGGTGCGGCATTGTCACAGACATAGAAAGGGACTCTCTGGACTTCTGCAACATTGCTAAGGTTAATTAAGCTTTTTTAAGTACTTTCTAAAAGCTTTTTGTATGATTTTGGCTTTTTCTATAAGGACAAGTAGTTGTTGGTAGGCAGAAAGTGCTTTGTAGCCCCTCCAAGCAGCCTGAATCTTAACAGCAGCTAGGTCTTTGGCAATTCTACTTCTGAAGCAAGAACCCCTGACTATAGGGACTACTTGTTCTTTGTTGACCAAACACTCAAGTATGTCTTGTTCTTTTACTTTCCTGAGTTCGCCACAAACCCTTTCAGCTAGTTTTTTGCCGTCTACTATGGCCAAACCTACTCCGTGGGTGCCCAAAAGCTTCTCGGCAAAACTAATGGCTTCTGCAACGCAACTCCAGCCTTCTGAGTAAACTCTTTTGAAAGAACTGAACTCAGGAGTAACCATTAACTTGCCTTTGCGGATGATTACTTGGTGCTCGCTGTAGGCGTCCATGACTTGTTCGTAGGGTTTGGGCTCTGGAAGAGAGGTCAGTTGTATGGGTTCGTAGAACTTTTCTAGGGTTTGGGGACTTTCTTCGTAAGGAACTATTTCTATATGCTGCACTGCTGGAGGTCCCATTTCGCGCCAGTCGTGGAACTCCACTGGACGCAGTTTGAAAGGGGGGTTGCCCCTTTCGAAAGCTGGAGTTAAGTCAACGTCTTTAGGAATGAGGCCTCGGTTGATTAAACTGAAGACTCCTTCCTGAACGTCTTGTTCAGTTATGGGCGGGGGTTCTCCTTGGGGGTCGTTTCTGTACTTTTTTGGAAGGACTTTGGGTTTAGAGAGTCTTTTGAGCTTGGGTTTCTGGTAAAAATTCTTTCCGTAAGACCTGGAGCGCATAGTTCCTCTTCCAGGTAGGTTGAATTTTTCAGTTAGCATTGCTTTGTTGATGGCGTTTTGTGGGTCCGCAGTCAGCTTCCTGGTGTTTTGTTCCTGCAAAATAGACTTTATTGGGCGTCGGTTTTGGTGTTTTCGGAAAGTAGACTTGATGGAAGGGAGCTGGACTGCTGATTTGTGGGGACTAATTTGTTCTTCAAGTGAATTGAACTGCATTTGTAGTTTGTTTAGTTGACTTGTGAGGTTGGGCGAGTTCTGTTGGAGCTGACTTAGTGTTTGGGAAATGAGTTTTACGTCGCTTTCTAGATTTTTGAGTAAAGGGTTACTGCTCATTCCAGGTCAGCTAAAACGAATAAAAATGGGAGGATGGAGGTATGAAATATTTGGGTGCTTTAGCACTCCCTTGACTAGTTTGTGGGCTTGTTTTATCCCCTTTGGGATTCCTTGTTTGCAAGCTACAACTGCCAAGTTAGTAGTGACTGCTGAAGCTAAAGAAAACCAAGCAGCTATTGCTTGTATCCTAGCAACCTGTTTGTGTTGTTTTGGAACTGCTTACAACAGAACCAAAATCAGGGACAACTTAAGGGTAGAAGGAAGTTATTTAGGGGACTTAGTAATAATGTGCTTGTTGCCTTGTTGTGGAGTAGTGCAGGAGTGGCGTGAAGTTATGAACAACAAAGGCCTTTCTGAAGACTCTCCAGTGTGGAGGGCTTGGAAGGGCTACCAAGACATTCCTTAATATTTAGTTAAAGTAGCGCGGCTTAAAGTCTTTGCCGCAGTCAGGGTTGCTTGACCAGCACATGAAGTTGTTGTTCCACTCCCCTCTGGACTTAGTTGTGTCCCTTACCCACTCAAAGTACTGGAAAGGCCTTTCTACTGGATTGAAAAGCGTTGGCACTCTTGGAGAAGTTCCTGAACACACCCGGTACCCCTCCACTGAAAGCAATGCCAGGGCAATCCCTGTGAGGCAGAACCCCATGCAGACCCTTGGGTGCTTAACTGCCCAGTCCATAAACCTGTACTTAGAATAAGTAAAGTGGATTCTTCTAAAGGGTCCTAGAGAAGCTTGCCACCTGTATAGTTCTGCTTGGTGCATTCCACGAGGGTCAGGCCTGTACCTTACCATTTTTGATTACTATCATTTAGGGAAGTTAAGTTATAGATCCTACAAAAAATGTCTTCAAGTTATCCTAGATGCAATTGCCCAGGGTGCTCAGGAACTCAGCCAGGCACTCCTTCTTACGGGTATTACCAACAACCTTACCCTTCTTACCCTCAGCCTTATTACTCTCAGCCCTACAGCCAACCCTACCCTCCACAACAACCTTCGTGTTCCCACTGCCACAACACAGGATGGGTGCCGCACTTCAGTCGATGTGGGCACTGTCCGCATCACTAATTGTAAATAACTTGTAAATAGTTCGGTGGATATATAAATGGGAAGGAAAAACAAAAAGCGGCCTAAAAGAAGTAGTGACTTAAAGAACCTGGTCTCACTAGTAGAGTACAGGAAACTGTGCCCTAGTTTGATTCAAGACATCAAAGAAGAATTCACAGAAAATTTGCGAAAAATTTATTATTATCATTTATCAAACTTTTACGAAAACTTTAATATAAACATTTCCCTAGGAACTGGGTATTTCGGACTAAGCGAACAGCTTCCAGAAAGTCCACTTAAGATCCACTTGCTAACTCAGGCCTATAAGTACGACCTAAGCATTGAATTCAATCACATATTTTACGCCCAAGTGAACAACTTCGTGGACAAGCTTGTGTGTGGAATCAGGGAACTTGAAGGAAAGCCCACCAACGAAGTGATGGCAGCAATAGGCAATGCTTACTTGTTGTCTGAACAAGCAGCCTTGGACGCCAACAACGTGGCGCAGGTGATCTTTTCGCAGAACCCCAACTCAGAACTGAACTGCTTTTCTATTTCCAATTTGCTCTTTTACGAGAAGCTCAAAAAAGAAAAAGTAGTCAAGCAAGCCCTTAACATCGTTCCTAAACAGGACTCCTTTAACCTGACCCAAACTGCCTCCATTTCAGCACTAGTTTGCTTTTTCGAACCTGACTCTGAGAGTTTAGAGGAAGGGTCCAAAAGCTCCAACAAAAAACGAAGAAAACGCAAAAGGAAAAAGGAACAAGTCCAAGAAACAGTTTGCCCAGAAGTCGACCATGAAGTTACTGAGTTCCAAAAAAGGTTGCAAGAAGTCCAGCCTTGCCAACAAAAACTTAAAGCCAACGTTTCTCGAGAGTGGGTTTCAAGACTCAAGTCAGAGCTAAAACTCCAGTTAACTTCTCTTAAAACGTAATAATATGCTGGCGAGCAAAAGCCACTTTAAAGTCTTGGGCAAACAAGAAGTCTTATTTGACCTGCTGAGTTTCCCCTTCAAGATTTTCTCCCAGATCTCCCAGCCCTCCCACGCCCTCAATGCTGAACTCTCCCGCTCAGCCATTGCAATACTGGACCACTTCACACACTACATCAGTGGTTTTTGGAGTCGGAAAGAACCAGACGAAAATCACAATTACGGGTACCTTAAGTACAGGAGCTTAATTGGGATGATTCCTGGCACCTGGTACATCATGTCGGGTGTGAAGCACTGCTACGACGTCTTTTACCAAGACTTGTTCCAGCTAGGCCCCAACGCTCCAATGGGTTTGGCTTTTTTGGCTGCAGCTTGTTTGGTAGATTTGAAGCGAATTGACCGCAAAATTCAGTTGATTAAGTCTTCTGACTCAGTTTCCGAACGGATAAGTCTTGCTGTGAATTTCCTTATGAAGAAGAAAAGGTTCCATCCTTGGGAAAACAAAGAACTCAAAAAGTCCTTTTACAACCTTTACGGCAGCACCATCACTCTGCTTACAGGCAGTGTTTGTTTACTAACTGGGTCGATGGTAGGGGACGTGGTGGGCCAGGTGTTGTTAGGAGCTCTGCAAGTGTAAGAACTAGTTAGTTACAATGGCGTCAAGATCTTCCGAGAAAACTTTTACGTACTTGCAGGACTCAGTTTAGCTCCTAAAGAACTCCAGAAAGCCAAAGAGATCATGGAAAACAGACCCGAAATCTTGGAAGTTGAAGAAATTAAGTCTTACACGATTGGCTTCTACGAAATGAAGATTTCAGCCGACATTAGGTACAACACTCAAGCACTTCATGAAAGACTAGTCAGAACTCTTGACAGACAAATCAAACTAATAGGCAGGGGCTCAGGTGAAGAAGAGTTAGCTAAGTTGCTGCAAAAAACCGTAGACCTACTGATGACCCACACTACAGAAATAGTGGAAGACATGGAAAACGACATCCGACAAGGCTTGCCAGGAGTAGCTACTATCTACTTAGAGATGCTTTGTAAACCAACTAAAGAAACCCAAATAACAAATAAATATGACTGATATCACTTCCACAGTGCACAAACACATCCAGCAGTTCAAACCCCAAATTAAGGCTTCTTACAAAACGCGACTCCACACTTCTGACATTCCAACAGCCCAGTCTTACTTCCTAAAAGAAACCTGCAGTCTGCACTTCCAACTCATAGAAGCTGACCGCAAACTCAAAACGCTTTCAAGTCTCACAAAGCAAACGTCTCTCTTCAACAACCAAAACCAGCAAATACAAACGCTTACTGAAAAGATCCAGGACTCGATTAAAGTCTGCCAAATCAAACTCGAAGAACTCCAAAAAGACCAAATGCAAGGACAGCACGTAGAAACCATCAAAGAAATACTCAACCAAAGACTCTTGGAGTTGTCCAAACACTTCCAGTCACTACTTCAAACTCGCACTCAAAAACTCAGACAGAACGAAGCCAAAAAGTCCCAACTGGGCTTTACTTCGCAACTAGAAGTGAGTTCACGAGAAGTCCCCAGTTTCCTAGAAAGGTACTCAATAAATAGAGCGAGGTGCAGGTCCAAGAAGACCAAATGGAGTCCCGCGTGAGGGACGTAGAACAAGTAGAACGCCAAATGTCTGACCTCAGTCAAATGATGCAGAGACTAGCACTTATGGTGCACGAACAAGAAGCCATGGTCGAAAGAATCGACTCAACTACTGAACAGAGTTTACTCAACTTAGAAAAAGGCAGAATGGAAATAGAGAAGTACCACGAGTCAGTAACTAGCAACCGGAACCTAGGAATCAAAGTCTTCATGATCTTTGTGATGTTTTTTGTGTTCTACGTGGTGTTTCTGGTGTAACTTAGTAATTAACATGGTGGAAAAGGAGTACCTTATGAAGCTCACCGAAGCTGAACAGCGCTCTAATGAAATCGTCAGGAAAGCCCAAGAGTCACGTGAAAAACGACTTAAAGAAGCCAAATTCGATGCAGAACAAGAACTCGGCAAGATGAGACAAGAACTTGAACAAGAGTACAACAGTGCTTCGCAAGGCAACCAGGGAGGCGACGAAGAACTGCAACAACTGCAGGAAGAGTACTCCAAAAAGACCCAAGAAGTGCACAAGCAGTACGAAGCCCACAAACAAGAAGCTCTTGACTTTTTGATAGAGACAGTCCTCAATGTGAATATTGAAGTGCCTGCAGTGGTTAAGGGCAAGTTCAGTTAAGAGTTATTTAAGCAAGCAGTGTAGGCTTTGAGGATCCGGGACACTAAGTAGGAGTGTTCTCCTGGGGACTTCACTTCTATTTGGAGGGTTTGGTTTTCTTTGGTTAAGCTGATATGGTCTTGTGAAGGGTTGTAAATAGCTCGGTTGCCGTTTGTAAAGTAAGCCTCTAGGTTGGGACTAGGCAGGTTGGACATTAAGGAAAAAATAACGTCTTTTTCTTCTATAGTTTGTGCAGGGGTTTTTTGTCGAATTACGTCCACGCACCTTTTAGCGTACTGGTAGAGTTTGGCAGAGTTAGAAGTTAGTTGGGAGTAGAGGTACTTCTTTCCTTTGTAGTAAGCTACTTGGCCGTCCTGGGATATCTTGAGTTCCCTCCTGCCGATTTTGACTTTGGCCCAACCCTTGCTAATTTTAAGTTCGCCTTTTTGCAAAATGTGCTTGAACTCCTGGAGTCCCCTTATGTTCAGAGGAGAAAACCTTCTGTGTTGCAGACTCCTCCTCAAGTTGTCCATTCTTTCTTTGTAGTTGTCTTTATCTAGTGAAGAAGCCACTGAGTACCTGGGACTGCAACAACTCGACAAGGGCAAGTTCAGTGTTTTAATTTTGCGTGCAGGGTTAATTTTTGAGCCCATGAGTTCTCTGTACTCGTAGTAGGAGCAGTCAAAGGCTTTTGACTCGTTCAGAAAAGGGTGCTCTAGGATTTTTTTGGGAGAAGGCCTTGACTGGGGGTTCTTGGAAAGGAGCAGACCAACTAAGTTCTGGGCTTCGCTGGAGAGTTCTGAAGCACTGTAGTTGGAATGCTGGATTTTGGAAAGGGTTTGTTTAACATTGCCAGAGTCAAAAGGCGGCTTGCCTTTTAAAAAAGCGTACAAAATGCACCCTAGAGACCAGATGTCTGCAGAGAGTCCGTAGGGCTTTTTTGAAACTATTTCCCTGAGTAAAGGTTACGGAGCTAAGTAGTTGGGAGTGCCACAGAGACTTTCCCTCAAGTCGCTAGCTTTGATAAGTGCCACTGCTAAGCCGAAGTCAGCAATTTTGAGCACAGAATGATCTTGGGAAAGAAGGATGTTGCCTAGTTTAAGGTCTCGGTGCATTACTCCCATGGAGTGCAGGTACTGAATCCCTTTTACGATCTGGGCAAAGAAGTCCTTGGTTTGGGCCTCACTGAGTTTGCCTTGAGTGTTTAGATAAGAGTAAAGTTCTCCTCCAGAGCAGTATTCCAGGACCAGATAAAACCGCTCCTTGTCTTCAAAGTGGTGGTGGAGTTTCAGCACGTTAGGGTGGTTGAGTTGCTTTTGAAGTGCAATTTCGTTTTTTAGACGAAGCTTAGTATGTTTGGAGGTGACCTGTTCTTTTTCAATGACTTTCAAGGCATAGGACTTATTGTTATCTCTACTTTTCACATGATACACGTAAGAGTACCCTCCCCTTCCTAGATACTTTTGAATTACATATTCCTAGATAAACTTTACCTCTAAGCTATTTCCAAGAACCATATTTTAACTTAACAATTAAGCAATTAAATTTGTAGCTTCGCTCTGTCCCAACTCAGTCTAGCAGTTCTTAGGAGTTGCTAACTAGTCCACTCCACCTGCAGTTATTGTGTGGAAGTTCCTAGTTGACTTAGCTAGGTCACAGCTTTAGTTGACTAAAACAAATATAATCCATTTATGTTGAGGCGAGCACTGTCCAAATCAGCGTTTAACAAAACCCCCAGGCGTTTTGCAGGTGGTGGTGGAGCGCACCCTCAGAAACTAGGAGACAAAACTCACCTTGAAACTGCAATAGTGGCATCAGGCGAGTTCCTCAACTCAGGCAACATGATGTTGGGCGCATTCTGCAAAAAACACCCTAAAGAACCTGTAGCTTTGCTGTCAGACAAGTCCAGAGCTATTTTCCACGAGTTCTCAAAAGACCTCCACGCCCACGACGCCTTCAAAAACGAAGGCGCTACTGGAAAAGGCATTTTCACTCCCCCCAAAAAAGGGTTCTTTTACAAGATTGAAAGCGACGTAGTTAGGTATGAACCCGAAAACAATAAGCTTGTTTTGCAAGACAAAGTGTTTACTTACGACAACTTGATACTGGCATCTGAACTTCAGTTTGACTGGGGAGGAGTCAAGAACCTTGAAGAAGCCTTGAAGGACTACTGGAACTCCCACGTCGTAAGCACTGCCCAAGTCCCTTTCACCGCCAACGTCAACCGGGCCAACCGCGAGTTCAGGTATGACAACTTCATCATGGCTATACCTCCTGTGCCTCACAAGAACGAAGGCACTTCCCACATTTTTTACTGGTTCAAACAACTCAAGCAAGACAGACTCATTGCTTCTCAGTGGTATAACAGTCAGTTCATCATCACTACCCCTCAAGAGTACCTCCACAGAGTCCCCTCTGTGCACACTCAACTAGAGAACTTAGCCAAGAGCCTTGGAATCCACGTGAAGTACAACATGGAGTTAGTTGAAGTCAAGTACAACAAGATTACTCACCACCACCGTGTGGCCGAAGCAGTTTACAAAAACACCAAAACTGGACAAGTTGAAACACTTAGTTACGGAATGCTAGCAGCTTACCCCAACTGCTCTGTGCCAAAGAACCTAAACCCCTTCACAGACAGCCAGGGACTGATTGACGTAGATCAGTACACTCTGCAGCACAAGAAGTACCCCAACGTCTTTTCATTTGGAGAGTGCACTAACCTGCCTACAATCAACAACGCAGTAGCAGCTATTCCTCAGGCCCACGTAGTTGCAGCTAACGTGTACTACCAAAAGAAAAACATGCCTCTTAAAGGTGTGTACGACGGAACCTCTGCCACTCCAATTTTCACTGACAGAGGCAAAATGATTATGCCAGGCTTCAAGTACAACTGGAACAAAGTCAACACCATGCTGACTAGTGACACCGAGTCTCCTTTAGCTGGAATCAAGCAAAGCCTCAGCTTCACGCTTTTCAAAAGGTACGAAAAGAAGTTCTTTGAAAAGAAAATGCAAGGAAAGATCTACGGACCTCCTAAGTGGAAGAGCCCTTCCAAGACTGAAGACGTGAGACCCCAGCAAACTGTTGCTCACCCTGAAAAGTCTTAATATAACTACTTTTCTTTGGTTATTATGACCCACTCGTACTTGTATTTCGAAGGGTCGTAGTTGAGGAGTTTGTCCTTAGTTTTCAGTTCGTGCAAGTGCATGAGTGCCCTGACGTCACTTAGTTTGGCTTTTTGTTTCCTAAGCCACAGTTTGAGCAGTCCTCTTTTTAAGTTGCTGAAGCGCTGTTTGTCTTTATTCCACCAGTTCTTTATCATTCTAATAAATGAAAACAGACGAAGAAGTAGCACGCGAAATGCAAGCTCAAGAATACGAAGCTTACTCTGGAGCAAACCCCAACAGAGACAGTTACGGACCTCCTCCTGCACACTTTATGGGCTCTGCAATGTCCTACCAGCCTCCCATGGTGATCCCTATTACTCAGCGAGACGTGAAGTTTCAAAATGTTTTGCGCTTTTCTAGGTTTGTAAAGTGGATGTCAATAGTAGACTCTGTGATTTGTTTATTCTTTATCTTCGGACTTTTTCCTTTAGTGATTCTGATATTCCTCCCAATCATGGGATTCCTTTCTTCTCAGAAACTAAACAGGAAACTAGCAATAGGGTACTTGGTTTACTTAGCAGTAGTTGCCATAGTTAGGCTCCTGCTGGTGATATTCGTGGATGACTGGTTCTTTAGGATACTTCAAATACTCATGATAATCCTTGAAATAGTAGTGGCTAGGTACGTATTGAAGTTTTACTCGTTGTTGGGGACCCTCACTGAACAAGAAAGACAAGAGCTGCTCATTCTTCAAAACGGAATTCACTATCCTAACCAAGGAGCACCTCAGTACCCAAACCAGGGATTCCAAGTAAACCACCCTCAAAACCAAGTTTAATTAAGTCTAGCACCTCAGGGGGGTTAACGTTAAAAACAATGGAAGAATTCTTAAACTGCCCTATTTGCTTTGAAAGGTTCAGTGAAGAAACAACAGTCCCTTTGAACCTAACTTGTGGACACACAGTCTGCAGAAGTTGTTTGCAACTTATGGTTGCTTCCGAAGAGTTTAAATGTCCTTTTGACAGAACTCCCCAACCTAACAACCTTCAAAGCCTTCCTAGGAACATGCCTATTCTCTACGCACTGAACCAAAAACGCCCTCCAGAGAACCCTTGCAGTCTGCATCCACAGAAAAAGCTTAGGTTTTTCTGTGCAAACTGCAAAATGGGCTTTTGCTCCAACTGCATCACTAAGCACCAGTTCCACGAGTGGTTTGACTTAGAAAACTGCACTGAAAAGGTCTGTTGTGAACTTGACAAAACCATTTCTTACTTAGAAACCCAGCAGTCACAGATCAGTTTTAACTCACAAAACTTCAGAAACCAACTAGCCTTGCTTGAAGGCAAAAAAAGTAGGTTTGTGGAGAACGTTAAGTATGACTTTGCTAAGTTGAAGTCGCTTCTTTTGGAAAAAGAAAAACAGATCTTAAAAGACCTGGAAGAAAAAGTCTATGGAATCGAAACTGAAATAAAACTAAGAATCAAACAAACCGAAGAACACTACGCCTTCAAGCAAAACATGCTTGAAAAACTCAAGCACATCCGCAGCAGCCTCTGCGAAAACAACATCACCCAGACTTCCCAAGTAGTGAGCATCGAGAATCTAATTATCCAAGCCAAAACCCCAGAACCTCCCTGTTACTATTCGCTTGAAAGCGAGTTTTGTTTTCCAAGTCAACTTAAAGTCAAAGAAGTTTGCAAACTGATCAAACAAATGGGCGCTAGAGAAACCAGCCCTGCTTTAGGGAGAAAACAAGTTAGAATGCCAGCTGCTGAAGACACACCTGACTGTCTTAAGCTTAAGAGAATACACAAGTCTTTTAATCATTTTCTGATTTAATTTATAGTTTTGACTGTATACTTGAGTGTTCAAAACAACCAGTCTAAGTGCTTATAAAATTAAATGGCTTTTAAGGCCTTTAGCACTTTGGGACTGAAATTGCTTGATTTCTATAAAAACCAGCTAGGGTGCTAAGTTAAACAACTAGAACCTGCATATTAACGCCAATTTATTCTGAACCTAAAAACATAGTTTTGCCTGGTGTTCTATAAATGAATAGCAAAGCGTATAGTTTAAACAGGGTCAGGATTCTTACTGCCTTTACAAAAAAGAAAAAGAGAAAAGGTAGACTGCACCCTAAAAAAGAGTACATCCGCTGCAAACTCATCAGAGGTCACAAGCGAGCCCAAAGACAAATAGCTAGGAACATCATACCTTCTCGCACTCTTCACAAGTTCGACCCGTTTGACCAAAAACCAGCGAAGATCTGGCAGGAGTTAATAAATGTTTACAAAGAAAACCCACAGTTCTTGTGGGACATCAGCCAGACTGACAAAGGACCCCTTACTGACGGCCGCAGCAAAAGAGCTGAAAAGAGCGACGCGCAAAAGAGCTTCAACGACAAGTTTGTGTTCTGGTACTTTTCAGCTGCTATTGTTCGCAAGAGCTTCTATTACTATGTTGAACTACTTTTCAGCGACCCTGACCCTGAGAATCTAGTTCAGCGTTTCGAAATTAGTTGCTGTCCAGGGACTCACTCTGAGGAATGCTTTGTCAAGTGGAGGGAATTCAAAAGCTACCTCATGAACGAAATGCTGACTGAAGTGGGACTTGAGCCTTGGACTCCTGAAACTGCTATTTCCGTTGAGAATTCTTGCACCAAACAAGGACTCGAGACTGCCCCTGAAGAAGAATACAAAACCCCAGATAAGAACTTAAGAGTCATCAAGCCTAAAGAAGTCCAACGGACGAATTTTGAGAATTCTGATAGAGCGTACTTACAAAGTAAATTCCGGTTTGTGCCTGTGTGTGAGCCACTATGGAAACTAAAATCCCAAACTACTTCCCTAGCACCAAATTCAGCTTTTACGTTGTTCAGAAGCAATACTTCTTCGTAACTAACTTACCATTTTTATTCGCTTTAAGTTAAGTTTTGCTCAGACTCATTTCTACTTCGGCTAGAAGGCACTTGTTGGCAGCCAAGACTTGGTGGAGTTGGTATGGTTCAAGCATCTTCTTGTAGAGCTGCACTGCTTTGTCTCTGTGGGCTTCGGGGAAGTCTTCAAACCTTTTTTTGCGGTTGTGTTCAGAGAGCTTTTTTGAAGTATGTTCAAAATTAGAAGTTAGGGTTTCTAGTTTTTGGAGTTTGGATTGTATTTGTTCAAGCGTGTTTTGGTGAGTTTTTTTGAGTTTAAGGAAAGTAGCTGTGGGGAACTGTTTAGGCTGTGAGGAACTTAGTTCCCACTTCTGCAGAGGAATGAGCTTTTCACGGTATTTTGGAATGATTCTGCAAGGAGCTTTTTCTGAGAAGTCTTGTACTTCTAAAAAGTCTTTGGGACTCCAGCCCCCTACGTCTAAGTAGTTGTCCCTAGCTAGTTCTCGACTAATGATGTTTTCCTGGGTTTCATCTTCACTTTCAGGTTCAAGGTGTTTGGGCTTGAAGCAAGTCGACTTTTCTGGGTAAGAAACTTCTTGGGAACTAGAACCAAACTTGATCAGTTTAAGAGGAGGAGGAAGGACTGGAAACATGTATTAATTTAAATGTTATTCAGTGTCGAACTTAAATACTTTCTGCCGAGTGCTCCTATTTAAAGGAGAATTCAAACTGCTCCTGCCTTCATGAGTGTAGCAAACGTTTTCGCACTCGTGGTTTTTGTGGGAGTTGAGGACTTCAATGTTTCTAGTAGAGAAGCCTAAGTTCTGTGAGCGCAAGTAACTAATTACAGAGGTCACGTCGTTCACAGAAGAAAGGGACTCCAACACTGGAATCAGTTCATAAAGATCTGAGTCTTCTGGGTCGTCAAACCAAGAATTTATAGGCACTGCGTTGTCAGGTTGGAAACAGTAGGAAATGGGCGAGTTGTCTATGATGATTATGTCCTGCAAACTCCTTCCTAACTGCGACAAGTCCTTAATAAATCCTTTTTCAGTGTTCACACAGCTTTCTCTGTAAAGTCTGTAGTCCACTAGGTTTTCTTTGTCGAGGTAGTCAATTACTGGGTTGGCGTAGACAGAGACACTAGCTGTGAATATAACTATTTCGTAAAATTCACTCATTTTCCGAAGGAACTCCTCAACTCCAGGTCTTTTCATCACGTAAATGTCTATGGTTTCTTCGTTGAAGTCGACAGTGATTTTAAGGTCCGCGTGGTTTACATAGTGAAAAGAACTATGAACTAGTGTTTCGTCAAGGTCCAAGACAAGGGTTTTTTTGCCTCGGCATTCAGGAGGCTGGGGTTCCAGAAAGGTGTAGCCTGTGCTATGATCGGCCTCCACTTTGTTGTTTTTGAAAAAACAGTAGCAGATTTTATTAAGTAATCTTGAAAGCCAAAAGGCACGAGTAGGGTAGTATGTGATTGTACTTCCGGTAATTTCTTGTGTGGCTCCAAAGTTCTTTTTAGGAATGCTTTCGAACTTTATAATTGGCTTGGTTTCATTATTCTCTTCCGATACTTTGGAACTCATTTCTAATTAAATGTTAAATTCTGGCTGTAGTTCTTTTAAGTTTAAATGTATTAAGAAGTGCCTAGTCTGTGAGTCAGGACTTCAAAATGCTTGTGGTCAAGCCACTCGTTAACGTAGTTGTTCCAGGCGTTCACACTGCCTAGTTCTTCTAAACCCATTTGGAACCCGTCTCTGGCTTTAACAGACTTTTCAACTACTGTGGAGTCAGGAAACTCTTCTTCGACTTGAGTGTGCACTTCCCCGATGTAGTCCACCAACTCTAAATCTAAAGCTTGTTTGCCTGAGTAAGCTTCGCCTCCGAAGACTTCTCCTTTTTCTTCAAGTCCAGGTCTGTTCCTTAGGACCACTTCTTTTAACAAAGCTTCGCGTTTTGCTAAGAGCTCCTCCACCCAAACTTGGTCTTTGGAACTCACTTCTTCAAAAGGACTCAGTCTTACTTTGTTGTCTCCTGAAGATATTATTTTGGGCTTCACTTGGAACTTGGACACAAAGTTCACTAAAGAAACTCCTTGCAAAGAAGCTGATATCCCTCCTATTAGTGAGTGGGGGTCAGCAAAGGCTTTGGTTCCTGAGGACAAAAGAGCGTACCCTGCACCCATAGCAACGTCTTCTGCAAAGGTGTAGTAAGCTATTCCAAGGCTTTCTGAGACTTTTTGGAACTCTGAGGATATGAGTTGTGCTTGCAGAAGTGACCCCCGTGCTGAGTTCACACTTAAACAGATCAACTTTGGATTGAAAGAAGGGGCTAGCTTCAACTGCTGTTTTATCTGTGCTGTTCTAAGTGTGTGTTACGTTTTTTCTGTGATACGGCCTTCCACTTTGTAGTGCAGCACATAGGGTTTCCATTTAGAAAAAATCCTGTTGAACATTTATTATACTTCTGGGTATTATAGATAAATATGTCAGCACCACAGTTCCCTGGTGGAATGACTCCCAAAGAATATGTTGAATCTTTAATTAAAAGAAACAGCGCTGGAAATGGCCAAGCTGCAATGCCACCTGTCAATCAGTTTCCACAGCAAGTGAATCAAGGATTCCCTGGTCAAGATTTGAGAATGCAGCAACAAATGTCCGGTGTTCAACCAAATAACCCTTTGCTTAACCAAGTACCTAATAGCCCGTCCGTTAATATTCCTGGGAACAGTGAATTTACTGTACCTCCAAGTGGGCCTGGAATTACTAGAATGCAACAGCCTCAAGGGTTTCCTAATCAGCTTCCAGGAATGCAACAGCCTCAGGGGTTCCCTACAGGAATGCAACAGCCTCAAGGGTTCCCTACAGGAATGCAACAGCCTCAGGGGTTCCCTACAGGAATGCAACAGCCTCAGGGGTTCCCTACAGGAATGCAACAGCCTCAGGGGTTTCCTACAGGAATGCAACAGCCTCAAGGGTTTCCTGGTGCATCTGATCAATTTTCTAGTGATATTTACCAATGCAACCCTCCATCAACAACACCGCCTAACTTCAGCCAGCCTCCTCAATACAAACCTCCATCAATAACACCGCCTAACTTCAGCCAGCCCCCTCAGCACAACCCTTCATCAATAACACCGCCTAACTTCAGCCAGCCCCCTCATAACCCTTCACCTGCACTTAGTCAATTTGAAGAAGAAAAAATCGCTCCAACTCCGTTGGGTGCTACTTTAATCTGCCCTAAAAACGTAGCCATACAAATAAAGCAACAAAAAAAAGACGATCAAATCAAAACGAAATTTGGACTCTCTAAACTTAATTACAACTCAAGCACTGGTCAATTTATAATCACTGGAAACAGAGCAGCAGAAGCCAAAACAGAACTTGAGAATTTCATAAAGGCCATAGGTTCGCAAGAAGAAGTTAAATGGGCTTGGCTTGGAGACAAAGGTGATTTTATTCCGTACGACCAAGATTCATGCTCAACCATAGAACAAGCTTATCGAAGTGGCCAAAAAGAGTGCTTCATCAACATTAACGGAAATAAGTATAGAATAGAGTTCAAGGACCCTCCTCCACACAAACAAGTTCTTCCAGGTTCCAAAATCACTAGAACCGTGAGACGCCTCACTCAAGAAGAAGAGGAAAAAATCAACCTTATACGGCCTGGAGATGTTATTTGGTACTGGAAAGACGACGATGGAAAGTTCAAGCCCTACACTGCAGAGGGTTCGAGACAGATTGAAGAAGGGTTCCAGTCCGGAGTGCCAAAAGTACTTGTGCAAGGCGACAACATCAAAGCTTACTTAATAGACTTTGGAAGCAGGAAAAACGACATGTGCCAGTTCAACGAAGTAACTCAGTACAGAAGACCTGTCAAAAGGGGTTCTCCTGACTAATTAAATTAAATCATGGGTATCTGCCTGGCCAAGAAAAAAGCAGAGGTCGAAAAGACTGCAAGGGACACTACTACCGAAGTACGCGACCAAAAAAGTAAACCCTAAACAGAACTTATGAAGTACTACCAAATAAAACAAACTATTGCAGAGGGAAAGTTCGGACTGGTAAGAACTGCAGTTAGAGTTAACAAACTTGACCGGTCTAGCAAAGACTGCAATGGCTCTCTAGAAGTAGTTGTTAAAACCATCCCTAAGTGCTCTATTGAAGCTAAAATGATCAAAAGGGAGTCTAAGGTCTTGAAGCATCTAGACCATCCCAGAGTTCTTAGACTAATTGATACGTGTGAAGACGACTACTCTGTGCACTTCATAACTGAATACTGTAAAGGCCAAACCCTCCAGCAAACAATTGAAGCCAAAAAAAAACTTGGACAAGAAGAAGTTGTCCATATTTTAAAACTCCTTTTGCAAACTGTGAACTACTTGCACACACAAAGCATTGCCCACAGAGACATTAAAGCTGAAAACGTTATACTGCTTGACCAGAAAGACCCCAAAATAATAGACTTCGGCTTGTCTAGGTTTTTGGGTGCAAATCAAGTAGTCAAAGCAAGAGTAGGTTCTCCGTTTTTCATGGCTCCAGAAGTTATTTCCCAGAAATACACCAAGTCTTGCGATATTTGGTCAGTAGGAGTGCTTGCTTACTACATGTTATCTGGAAAACACCCTTTTACTGGCGAGTCCATTGAAGAAGTATTTGAAGCAATCACTAACTATAAGCTTGCAAAAGACTGGTCAGACTTCAGTCCACAGGCTAAGGACTTGGTGTCCAAGTTACTAGAACCCAATCCCCACAAAAGGATTACAGCCAGCAAAGCCCTCAAGCACAGTTGGTTTTTTGGAGAGCCCAAACTAGTTCCTGACTGGGTTCTAAGTAGCCTTTTGAGCTCCAAAAAAAGCCAGTTTGTGAAGCAGTGCATGGGAGTAGCTGCTAAATGCATTGATTATCAAAGAGTTAAGCCCCTAGTTCAAATGTTCGAGTCCATTGACTATGACAAAAAAGGGTACATTTCTTGTAAAGACTTAAAAAGACTTTTAAGTACTAAAAAGTTCACTAACAGAGTCTACTTTTCCGAGTTTTTTACAGCAACATTTGACTTAAGCACCTTAAACGAGGAAGTGTTGTACTTTATATTCAAGCACTTCGACTTAGACAATGACGGGCTGCTTTCAAACAAAGACTTGCAAGACCTGGACCATAATTCAACTTTGAACTTCGAAGAGTTCAAGTCTGTTTTGTGTAATTCTTAGTTAAAAGGATAATTATTTAGAGTTTGATTTGTAGTAATGCATAATAAATGGAGTCTAGAATGATTGTAAGCGGAAGTGATGATAAGACCATCAGAGTCTGGAATGAGACCAGGAAACTATTCACCTTTGAAAGAGTAGGTAATCTGAGACCCATTCTAGAGGTGCTCAAGTTTCTGAATCCTGAAGAGATAATTGGAATTGCAAGAGTCAACAAGCAATTCTATGAAGCCTCTTTTCACTCTGAGGTACTGAAGCCTGTGTTCAAACAAGCTAGAGTTCTGGAAGGCCATACTGGAGCTGTCTATTCAGTCGCTGTGTCCCCGAAAAAGGGGATACTAGTGTCTGGTGGTCAGGATTCCACCATTCGAGTGTGGAGTCTAGCTACTGAACAAATAACCCAAGTACTTCAGGGTCACAGTGATGAGGTATGGTCTGTAGCCATTTCTAGCGATGGCGAGTGGGTTGTGTCGGGGAGTGCAGACAAAACACTTAGAGTGTGGAGTCTAGCTTCTGGAATAGCCACTCTAATACTAACAGGCCATAATCATTATGTTAAGTCAGTGGCCATTTCTAGCAAGGACCAATTCATTGTCTCTGGTAGTCGTGACAAAACACTTAGGGTGTGGAGTCTAGTTACTGGAGAAGTGATTCGAGTCCTTGAAGGCCATAGTGATTGGGTCAACTCAGTGGCTATTTCCAAGACTGACCAATACATTGTCTCCGGGAGTAGTGACTGCACTGCTAGAGTGTGGAGTCTTACTTCTGGAGACCTGATTAGAGTACTACAAGGACATTGTGCTGATGTCAAATCAGTTGCCATTTCAAGTGACGATCAGTTTTTAGTCTCAGGAAATGTAGAAAAAAGCATTAGAGTGTGGAGTCTCACTTCGGGAGAAACTATTCAAGTACTCAGAGGAAAAACTGGAGGAGTACTTTCAGTCAAACTATCAAGTGATGACAAGTACTTGGTGTCTGGAAGCGGCTATCCTGGAGACAAGTCAGTAAGAGTTTGGGACCTCTCTACAGGTAAACAGACTCAAGAACTACAAGGCCATATTAGTAGAGTGTGGTCTGTAGCACTGTGTGAAATAGTGTCATAAAAAGACAAGAAAAAATCCTAACCAAAAAACAATGCAAAAATTGAATTAAACTTAATTCAGGTTTAACTAAGATTCTAAAAGTTGTAAGGACACAGATTTGTCAGGAACTCTTTTTCTCGGACCCTAAATACTAATAAATGATATGTGAAGACTGCAAACTGGCCAACTATGAGTGCAGCTGCGAAGACCCTCCAGTTCTTATGTGCGAGCACTTCGCAAATAAGCACTCTACTTTCCACTCAGTCCAGGTTTCAGCATCTATCAAACTCAAGAACTTACTGCTTAAATTCAAAGACACCTACGAAGCCCAAACAAAACTAGTTACTCACCAAACAGAGTGCCTCGTAGACTATATACTGCACTCTTCATACCAAGTAGTTTCTGAGCTGCGGAGCCAAAAAAAGCAATGCGAGGACCTTCTGGAATGCTTAAGTGACTCCAGAGTTGCACAGGAGTTTTTACACCAAAACTTCGGAGTTTACACAGACACTTCCACCAACTTAAAGAAGCACCTAGAAACCCTACTGAGTGCTCCTAGTTGCTTCTTTTCAAGGACTTTTAGTTTCTCACAAGAACAGGAACAGAGTTTTAGTGCTTTCCTCAACAGTCAAAAGTCAGAAACTATAGAGAACTTCTCTAGAACAGTTTCTTTTGAGGAACCTAAAACTCTCCCACAAGAATTCAAAACTCCTAAACAGTGCTGCAAGTGTAACTTAGTTTACTCGGAAACTACAACTATGCAGTGCGGCCATAGTTACTGCTTTGAGTGTCAAAAAACCAAACAAACTGAAGGGTGCGAGTTCTGCAAAGTAACTTGTTGCAAGTGCACTCAAGCCTACGCTGAATACGAAGAAGTTAAAACAGGTTCACTACTATGCTCAAACTGCTTCAACGAAAAGCCTACTTCAGAGAACTTCACTTGCTTTTTCTGTGAGTCAAGAATAGCTACCTACGAACTTCTATGCAAGCACATCATATGCACTGAGTGCTACAACCAACAAAAACCCCAGAAAAACAGGTGCTTTCTTTGTTTGGAGTTCAAAAAAAACAAAAAGCACAGACTAGCCAGTACTTTGAATCTGAGTAGATGCAAAAACTGCAGTTCTTTTTGTTTAGAAAAGAAAATAGACAGTGTCCACTGCACTACGTGTGGAAGTAAGTTTTGTGCGTATTGTGGAGAGAACTCCAAACTAGGGTTGTTCCACGAGCTCAAGTGCCCTGCCCAGACGAAAGATTCAGTTAAGTTTTCAGGTTACATTTCACTAAAGAACTCAAGTCCTGACTACTGTTACTGTCCTAACTGTGGAAACATCAAAAGGTTCCAACCCACTGACCCTGTGAACGTTAGGTGCTTGTCGTCTAAGTGTATGGGCAGAACTAGGTTTTGCAGAATGTGCTCTAGGAAACTAGAGAGTATGTCTGAATTCCACATTCACTTTGTTAAGTAATGGGAATATTTAGAGGGTGCAAGTGTAATTTCCTGAACTTCCAAGAGTTTAAGTCTGGGTTTTTAAGTTAGTAAATGGATAACTCCAGAAGCGAGTCACCTGACTTAAGAACGTCTGACTCTGATTACGAGTTTTGGGAAGAGTTTGAGAAGAAACCGCACCTTTCCAAAAAGTACAAAAACCACCCTAACATACAGAAGCTTTTTGACTCTTTAAAGAAACCTTCTCGAGAAGATTCAAAACTTCAGTCTATCCACCTCAGTGAAATCATATCACCTAAAGCAGAAAACCAACCAGAAACTAAACCAGAAGACCTAAAGGTCGAAGCTCTAAAAGAAAAAGTCGAGAACTTACGCCTTGCCAAAGACGAAGAAATCTCGGCTAACTCTATCATTGTTCGAAACAAAGCAAAGAAAGAATTCCAGTCAACTATAGGCCAGATGTCCCACAAGCACCATGACGAAATCAAACGACTCAAAGCAGAGTGCATGAACCTAAAAACTGAACTCAACAAAAAGAACTTAATCATCAAAGACCTCCGTAAGTTAATGGGTGACATGCAGTTCATGGTGACCCAAAACAGAATCAAAGAAAAAATAGTTGAAAAAGAATACATCGTAAAAGAGCCCCCCGACGACCACCTGAAAACTATCGAAAGTTTAAAACTCCAAATTGATAGCTACAAAGACATCATAGAGTCCTACAAAACTGCCAAAGAAGAAGCCAAAAACAAACAAACCTTTGCTGAAAACGAACTCGAAAACACTCTTCAGTTCTACAAAGACAAGATAAAAGAAGCCGAACAAGAAAAAGAAGACATGAAGCAACAACACAACAAAGAAATCAACGAGTTGCAGAACCAACTCAACGAAAAAAAGTTTAAGTACGAAAAAGAACTCGAACTCAAAGACTTAATCAGCCAAAGGCAAAAAACCCTTATAAGCACCCTTAAAACCGAACTTAAAAACACCAAAACCGTGCTCCAGAACCCCAAACTCCGAGGCTGCTACCAAGAAAGACTCAGTGACTACATGAAAGAACACTCTAAGTCCATCTCAGAAGAAGAAGCTCCTAGGCACAAATCCACAAGCACCAGACCTCCTAAGAACTCCACTCCTATTTTCACGACTGGACTTAAAGCTAGGAAGTCCAATGTTTCAAAGTCCTTAGACCACTCCCACAACCTTGCTAATTCAGGGTTGTTTGTTTCCTCTAACCGCTCTGAGACTCCTTCTCCCAAAGCTAACCAAACTATTTTCAGCCGCAGAAACGCTATGCTGCACAGTATCAACACTAAAGTTTCCAGAAATACTTCCCCTTTAGGTTACACCAGATTGTAATATTTAACATAAACTATCCCTTCGAAACATCTTCGCTTCTTTCAGACTCTTGGACTTTTGAAGTACTGCGAACTCTTCCAACTTCTTCAACTTCCACAAAGTTGCCTTCATTCTTGTAAGTTCTCCAAACTTGAATTAAGTCTTTCAGTGCTGTAAACATCGAAAAAACAACACTCACCACAGCAAGTCCAGTCCAGTCTACTTTGGAGTTGTTTATCCACTGAATCACTAACTGTGGAATGCACTGGAGCAAACTTTCAGAAAGTAGGAAAGTCACCCATATCAAGTCCACTGCTCTTTGACTGAAGCTCTTCAAAAACAGCACTAGTATTGGAAGTGCTTTAAATTCCCAAAGCATAACTACGAAAGGAAACCCAACTAGCAAAGCTTTGAACCTATTCTTGTTTTCGTTGTTCTTCAGAAGTCCTCCTACAGTCACGATTGAGCTCACAACTAAGTAAAACAAAGGCAAAACCAGCAAAAAAATCAAGCAAAAGTACTCTAGACTCTCTGAGTCAAACTCAGAGTTAAAGTAGTAAACTAAGTCAGTAACTAAATCCCCTGCCGAAACAAGCACTCCTAGCACCTGGAGAACAAACGAACAGTTCATGTAGGTCCTCAAAGAGTAACTTCTGAAGTCCGAAGGCGCTTGATAAGCTAGTCTCTTGTTCAACAAGTACACAACAAGGTGGGCCCAAGTAACTGCAAAGAAAGCAATGTTAAAACCTGCTACTGTGCTAGCAAACCCATACAAGTCCTCTTGCAAAATCATAAGCACCTCAGCTGAAGATATTGCAAAATGCTGCAGTATATCTACCATGAAGTCCGGAAAGCAGTACTTCTGTGCCACAAAGGCTTTGCAGTCAAAAAGCAAAGGGTACAAAAACCCAGAGACTTTAGGTAAATACTTAGTTTCTAGGTTAAAAGGAGCCAGCCTGAACAAAACTAACTTGCCAAGCATTCCAGTAATCACACAAAACAAAACTAAGTAGTAGTAGAGGTCTGCTTCGTAAGTGACTAGAAAAAGCAAGTTTAGGATTTTAGTGTAGTAAGTAAAAACTTGAACTAGTGAGTTCCGGAGCCAGTGCAAGTTAAGTTGCTTCTCGTGGAAAGGATTGAAAGAAAAGTAGATAACTGCGGGAGTAAGCATGCTAAGTGTAAAAGCAGCATACTGGAAAGTGCCTTGTTCTTCTTGGTTTAAAATATGCAAGTTCAAACAAGCAAACACTGGAATCTGCCAGTTGAGAGTTAGGGTTTTGTTTAAAAACACTAGTTTGAAAGAGCTTTCTTGGATGCTTTCAGGCTCAGTTTTGGTGCTTGAAAAGTACCTAAAAAGTGGCAGCAGGTTAAAGTAAGAAAAAACACTGAAAGGAAAAGCTTTTACTGCTGTGTACTTAGTTTCAGTTCTAAAATGGAACACAAAGTACCCAACCAGTTCTAGAACTAGAGTTAGTCCGCCTATAACTTGGAGAGTTACTTGGCTGCTTGTGAACACGTTAACTAGATTAATGACTCTTACAGTAATGCTAAGTCCAAACGGCAAAGCTACCAAAAACACAGTGTAGAAAAGGTTGAACAGCGAAAACTTAATGTAGTTCAAGTCTTCCGCACAACCATAAATGAGCAGCAAAGCAACTATAAGGAAGCCTGGAAATACTGTCATGAGCCCAAAAGGTACTATCCAGAGCAGTAAGTAGTCTGCTTTAGGAGTGTAAGTGTCTTCTTTAAGCATCACTTCAATGGATTGCCCCACTGTGTCAGAAATGTTTTTTCCCAGCAAGTTCTTGTCTTCAATCCACCATTTGCACTCAAGAGTTGTGTTAACCGGAATACTGATTTTGGGCGAGCACAGCCACCTAGGAAGCATCTGAGGTTTCCAGTATTCGTAAGGGTAAACATTTTCTCCTTCTAGTTCTTGGTAAGAAGCAATTCCGTCCTTGTACCGGTCAGAACCGCATGCAATCCCAGTGTAGTTGTTTCCTTCGATTTCAAGCCTAACTTTGTACTCTACGTAAGTAAACGTTTGAGTGTTTTGAATTCTGGATGAATCCACCACAGTGCACACAGAGGACTTCCAGTCTCTGTCTAGAAGAGGCTCGTAAACTCCGAAGTAGATTCCCGCCCATATAGGGAACCCCAGAATAACTGAGACCAGTGATGCTTTGAAAGCTTTTCTGCAAAACTCTTCGTTGTTCATTTTTACTGAGTTACTAACTAAAACTGATTTCTCTTTTCACAAGTCTTGTGTCATCAAGCATCATGTTGTCTACAACTAAGCTTCTGTCCATTAGTCGTTCTGGCAATACTCTCCCCGACCTTTTAGTAGTGAACCCCGATCCCTTTTCTTCTAATTCGCCCTTTCCTTCTAGGTCCTCTGGTAGTATTGCATTGGTGTTGTTCATGTTGAGGTCTAACTTTCTTGAGCTTTCTTGTATGGAGTTAATCAGTGCTGTGCGTTTGTTTTTGTATCTGATGTTTAAAAAATTGTACTCGACTATGTTCATTATGTATTTAAAAATTCCCATCATCCCAAAAACAGACCCTAACGTTGCACTGAACAAAACGAAGAGAGTTTGTTTCTCAGTTCTCAGAGTCACCAGTCCTGTTTCGCTCCTCACTATGTCTACCTGCACGTTCAGTCCTGACTTAAAAGATATTCTAAGTAACTCTTACTCCTCTATCACTGTTTGTGACCCTTTTTGGGGAGAGTCTGAAGCTGAAAGGTGGTAACCTGTGCTTTGGGTTTCTGGGTCTTCGTAGATCTAAGTAAGGGTTACTGAAGGAATAGCACTGACTGAGAAGACAGTGGGTTGGTAGCCCAAAAACACTTGTGGGTAGTCAGAAAGAATTCTTTGAATCAAAGTGCTATTTTGGTTGGGAATGGATGAATTAACGTCCATTTTAAGTTCTATTGCTGAAGCATAACTAAGCACATGTGAAACCTCAATTCTAAGATAAGCACCAGTTAGGATCCTACAATGTTTGCAAGCAAAGCTTACAGAGCATTGCTGCGACTCCTCAACAGAACAAGCAAATGTTAAGTTGCCCTGAATGTTAGAGTGAGTTATTTCAATATCAGGGTTGCAAACACCATCCACAAGACAGTAAGTGCCGAAGCTGTAAAGTTTAACCTGGATTTCAAAATCCCCAGAAACTTGAGGGTTTCTCTTGTTCATGACAACAAAAGGCACTAAAGTTTTAGTTTCAAGTATGTTGCTCATAGTGTAGTAGATCAGAGCTTGACCTATAATAAACACTCCAGTGAGTATGAAAATCAGAGAAAAAGCCCCTCCAATTTTGCTGCTTTTGATGTACATGGGCTTGTTTTCTGCGTAGTTGTGCGAGTCACTGTAAAGGTCAATGCCTTTGAGTTTCTTTCTCAACTTTTCAGAGAAGTAAAACAGAGCCAGAAATATAAAGCCAATCGAACCGACATAAAACCTTAGTTCGTAAGCAGCTTCAGAAGACTCTTGGTCTATTTCTTCTTCTATACTCGGTTGTATAGACATAAACTCAGGTTCTAGTTTATCAGAACTAGCTTTTATAGAGCCTACAGGACAGTAACTTCCAGTAACGCAACTGTAACACTTTGAGTTGCCCACTCCAGAACTAAAAGTGCCTTCGTAACAGGGCTTGCACTCGTATACTGAACTTGCTCCGTAGTAAGGGTTAAAGGTACCAGCAGGACACAGTCTGCACTCAGTGACTCCAAAAGCAGACGAAAAAGTACCTGGGGGACACAGACTGCACTCTCCGAAACTTTCAAAAGTTCCAGGACTGCACTTGGTTACTTTTCGGATGCTTCTAATGTTTATTTTGAAAAAGGTGTTGCTAGGAATCTTGTTCCTGATCGCACTTCCGGATGAAGAACCCCCTCCATGGACGTACAAGGAGTCTTTGAAGTACACATAAGCTGCTCCGAAGCTAACGTCTTGAATTTCTTGGTAGTCAGTGTACTCCAAGTTCTCTAAGTTGATAGAGAAAAAGGTTCCGTAGCCCTGGAGGTTCCAAATAGTTCCTCCTAGTACAAAGACTTCGTTGTCTAGCTTCAAAACAGTAGCTTCTGACCTTTTTTTGGAGCTTTTAGCATTTGACAACACTGTGGACCACCTGTTTTCTTGTAAGTCAAAGTAGTGCACTGAGCCTCTTGGCTCGTCACTTCTGGCTTTTCCGAGCATTACGTAAATTCTCTCTGATTCTAGAGTGCAAGTATGAGTTGACAAAGGACCTGGGCCTTCTTGGTCTTTTTCGTTCAGCAAAGTGTAAGTGCCTAGTCTTATGTCGAACTTCCAAAGTTCGTCTGAAAGCCCAGCTTCCGTCATTCCTCCGTACAGAAACACTTCATTCTCCGCCATAATCAGGCACAGGTTTCTACGAGGACTCGGAATGAGAGTGCCGGAGACTTCAATGGCTCTCCAAGACTCGAGGAAAGCGTTGTAGATGTAGATGTCGTTCAGCAGTCCTGACTCGTTTTCTCCTCCCCAAATCAGCATGTTGTCTGCAAACGAGTCTGCTGCGTGCCGCATCCTGGCTGAAGGACTGGTTCCTTCTACCTGGATTTCACTCCACTTGTCCAGGGCTTCGTTGTACTTCCAGAAGTCACCAAGGATCCTTTCGTTGTTGATTCCTCCAAACAAGTAAAACTCTGCGTTGATAACCACTAGGGAGTGCTCAGTGCGGCTAAGAGGTCCGTAGTAGTCGTGGGCAAGGAACTGGTAGGTGAGGGGGAGTTGGGAAAGGTCGAGCTGGAGAACTGAGTTTCTGAGGGTCTGGGCAGAGTAGCCTCCAAACATGTACACCTTGTTTTCTAAGCACGTATAGCCATATGTAGACCTTAGTAAGTTTTCATTGGTAGGCTCTACCTCTAATTGTTCCCAAGTAGCTGAAGAAGAGTTTAGTTGGATTCTATCGATAGAGTCAACATTAACATTAAGCAAGTTGGACCAGCCATAAAAGAGGTACAAGTAGTTGTCAAATATACAAGACCCGTGGAGGTTCCTGTTCACAAAGCTTTTTAGAGCAGAGACTTCTTCCCAAGTGTAACTGCTCAAGTCGTACTTATAGAACTCAGGTTTATAAGGATCTGGACTAGTATCAGCTTCCCCTCCGACGAGGTATAGAACTCCGTCTAGGTAGTTCAAACTAGGAGCTGTCTTAGGCTGAGGATAACCGCCTAGATTTTCAAACTTAGTCCACCTCCAAGTTTCCAAATTGAGTCTAAGTAACTCTTACCCAAATAATTCATTGCTGAGTGTTTTAAAAGTTTTCCCACCAAAGAGAAAGAAGTAGTGAGTTCCGCTGAACTTAGCTTGGGTGTAGCCGAACCTGTACCGAGGGGAAGGAATTTCTCCCGAAGTTTGGACTTCGTACCACTGAGTAACACTTACCCTTAAGCCGTCGATCTTGTAGCACCAAAGGTCTTGCAAAGGGCCTTTCTCGCCAAGTCCGGCAAAAATGCAAAAGCTTTTGTAGTCAGGAGTAGTGAAGCTTCCTGCATTTACTCTTTTGGCAGGTGCAATGTTGGTACTGATTGAGTTCTGTTCCCACACTTGATCCCGAATAGAAAATTTCCAAACTTCATTTGAATAGAAGCCTTCATAGCTCCCTCCAAATACAATCAAAGAGTTTGAATCTGAACTCATGCATGGGTGTTGCCTTTGAGTTGGAGGTATTTGGAACTCAGGCATGTACTCAATTAAGTAACAGTGAGTTAGCCTAAAAACCAAGAAAATTAGCATTTTTATTAGAACTAGATTCTATTGTCTTCACTTTCAAGCAAGTTTCTAAGGGTCTTTGTAGTAGTGTGCTTTTGAATGAAGTTGTCAGAGTTTGATTTGGCGCGTTTCCTAGAAATCCCTTTTTCGAGTGAAATGCTATCTTCTTCTTCGTCAAAAAAGCTGTCTAAAAGGTGGATCGCTAGTAGCATTCTTCTAAACTTGCTTCTGCTTTTTATGGTCTTTTTCACAGAAGTGTATTTTTGTTCAATGAAGCCCATTGCCCATTCTACAATTTCATAAAACCCATACACTGATCCAATGAGAGCACTGAACAAAACGAAGAGAGTTTGTTTCTCAGTTCTCAGAGTCACCAGTCCTGTTTCGCTCCTCACTATGTCTACCTGCACGTTCAGTCCTGACTTAAAAGATATTCTAAGTAACTCTTACTCCTCTATCACTGTTTGTGACCCTTTTTGGGGAGAGTCTGAAGCTGAAAGGTGGTAACCTGTGCTTTGGGTTTCTGGGTCTTCGTAGATCTAAGTAAGGGTTACTGAAGGAATAGCACTGACTGAGAAGACAGTGGGTTGGTAGCCCAAAAACACTTGTGGGTAGTCAGAAAGAATTCTTTGGATTATAGTGCTTACTTTATTCGGGTTTGAGGCTCCAGAATTCATGTTAAGTTCTATTGCTGAAGCATGACTGAAAAGATCAGAAACTTGAATTTCAATACTTGCAGCAGTTTGGATTTCACAGTCTTTGCAGAAAAAGTTTATCGAGCACACTTTATATTCTTCGTAATAACAAGTTTTCTGGAGCCTTCCGTTTACGTTTCGGTTTCTATGAACAATGTTAGGGCTGCAAGCATCAGCGACCAAACAACTAGACCCGAAGTTGTACAACTTCACGGTGATATTGAAGTCAGACTTGATTTCAGGGTTTTCGTTTTCAAGTAACACAAAAGGAACTAAAGAAACTGTTTTTTGGATGTTTTCTTCGAAGTAGATCACAAAGCTCTCTGTTATAACCCAGATAGCCAGTATGATAAACACTATTGAAAACAACCCTCCGCAAACAGTCTTCCTCAAGTACATTGGCTTGTTTAGTTTGTAGTTGTGTGACTGGTCGTAGAGGTCCAGTTTTTTAACGAACGAACCTAAGTTCCTTCTGAATATCAAAAAACTCACCAGTAAAATCAGTGCTAACACTACTGAGAAAATCAAAATCTGGTTCAAAACTGAGTTTTCTTCGTCAACCAACTCTAGCACGTCAGGCTGAATTGAACTGTAAGCACTTTTGATTTCTTTGTTGTAGATCTTATCTGAGCCCACATAACAAAAGTCACCAAAAGGACAGTTGTAACACCTAGGACTTCCTGGTCTTGAACTAAATGACCCGTAAGGGCAAGGCTTACACTGGTATATTGAAGTTGCTCCTGTGTAAGGGTTGTAAGTCCCAGGTTCGCACTGTGTGCAGTAAGAAGACCCATACTCAGAAGCATAAGTCCCAACTGGACATATACTGCACTCCTCTTGAGTCCTAAAAGTGCCTGGACTGCACGGCGTTTTGTTTTCCAAAGTGTTCAAATTAAGTCTTTTAAAACTGTTCACAGGAATGAAAGTCCTCAAAGAACCCCCGTAAGTCGAACCACCTGAGTGCACGAAAAGTGAATCTCTGAAGTAAACAGAAGCTCCAGAGTAACTAACTTCTTCAAGTGGAGGGTAGTCGGTGTAGTTTAGCGTGTCTAAATTTAACGAGAAAAAAGTATCATAGGCCTGAAGGGTCCAGGTAGTTCCTCCTAAGACAAAAACTTGATTCTCGATTTTAGCAATGCTGGCTCTTTCTCTGTTCCTCATGTAATTGTAACCGTTGTTAAACACTTCGTGCCACTTAGATTTTGCTATGTCAAAATAGTACACTGAACCCAGTGGTTCGTCTGTAGGCTTTCTTCCAAACATCACGTAAAACTTAATTGAACCACTTTTTTGCTCTAGTTTACAGTAGTGGTCTGCCAGAGGTCCTGGACTACCTTTCTGCCCCTTGCTGATCAATTCGTAGGTTTGGGACCCTATTTCAAACTTCCAAAGTTCGTCTGAAAATCCAGCTTCTGTAATTCCTCCGTACAGAAACACTTGATTTTTGAACAGTCCTACACACAAGTTCTTCCTAGCACTCGGAATGAGAGTGCCGGAGACTTCAATGGCTCTCCAAGACTCGAGGAAAGCGTTGTAGATGTAGATGTCGTTCAGCAGTCCTGACTCGTTTTCTCCTCCCCAAATCAGCATGTTGTCTGCAAACGAGTCTGCTGCGTGCCGCATCCTGGCTGAAGGACTGGTTCCTTCTACCTGGATTTCACTCCACTTGTCCAGGGCTTCGTTGTACTTCCAGAAGTCACCAAGGATCCTTTCGTTGTTGATTCCTCCAAACAAGTAAAACTCTGCGTTGATAACCACTAGGGAGTGCTCAGTGCGGCTAAGAGGTCCGTAGTAGTCGTGGGCAAGGAACTGGTAGGTGAGGGGGAGTTGGGAAAGGTCGAGCTGGAGAACTGAGTTTCTGAGGGTCTGGGCAGAGTAGCCTCCAAACATGTACACCTTGTTTTCTAAGCACGTATAGCCATAGGCTGACCTAAGTACTTCTGGATAGTCAGAGTCCTTTTGAATTTCTACAACTTCCCAGTTGAACTCAGTGGATTGCAGATTTACTCTATCGATAGAGTCAACATTAGCATTAAGCAAGTTGGACCAGCCATAAAAGAGGTACAAGTAATTGTCAAATACACAAGACCCGTGGAGGTAGCGGTGCTCATAGCTAACCGAACTTGTTAAATCCTCCCACTTCTGCTCATTCAAGTTATACCTAAAAAGGTTACTAGGGAAGTAGTTTGCACTGAGTCTTTCTTCTCCCCCAGCAAGGTAAAGAAACCCTTCATGGTACTGTAAAGAAGGCCCCATTTTGAAACTTGGAACAGCTCCGTCTTTAGGAAAAATTTGCCAGGTCCAAGTTTCCAAATTGAGTCTAAGTAACTCTTACCCAAATAAGTCAGTATAGCTAAAAGCAGTTACTCCACCAAAGAGAAAGAAGTAGTGAGTTCCGTTGAACTTAGCTTGGGTGTAGCCGAACCTGTACCGAGGGGAAGGAATTTCTCCCGAAGTTTGGACTTCGTACCACTGAGTAACACTTACCCTTAAGCCGTCGATCTTGTAGCACCAAAGGTCTTGCAAAGGGCCTTTCTCACCAAGTCCGGCAAAAATGCAAAAGCTTTTGTAGTCAGGAGTAGTGAAGCTTCCAGAGTCAATTCTTCTAGAGGGTTCTAAGTTTGTGCTGATTGAGAACTCTTCCCATTCATTAGTAGTTAGGTTGAACTTCCAAATATCTTTGGTGTACTTTTCTGAGGTACTGCCGCTGAAAACCAGGAGAGAATTGATATAAGGATTATACTGCATGATTGTCCTTTGACGTCCAAAAGGAGGAATCTTTGAACTGGGAAGCTTCTGTGATACTTGGCAGTTGCAAGTTTCCAGCAAAATCACTAAAAGTAGAATCATATTTAAGTAATTATTTGCACTTATAAAATAAAAATGAATGCAACTGATGAGAACAGCTGAGGTTTATCTGAAAGTGATGCAAACCTTTAACTGATCATAATAATAACTAATAAATGAGTTTGGACCAGCCCAAAGAAGCTGACATCAGGTCAGTGATGGAACTGAACTACTCAAGAGACCAAGCCATCCAAGCTCTTAAAATCCACAAAAACAAAGAGCAAGCCATCAATTCCCTTTTAACTTCCACGACAGAAAAAGCCCTTTACTCTTCGTTTGAGCCACTTAACCCACCCCAGCGCCAAAGACAAGAAGGCTCTCCTGTAGGACTGAAAAATCTAGGCAGCACCTGCTACTTCAATTCCTTAATCCAAGCGTACTTTATGGTTCCTAACTTTGTACAGCAAGTAATGGCTTTTTCTGATCCCGAAGAAAGTAAACAAAGCACCAAACTCATGCTTCAGCTCCAAAGACTCTTTGCCTACATGATAAGGAGTAACAAAAAGTACATCGACCCTTCTTTAGTCCTGAACTGTCTTGTAGATGACTTAGGGAACCCTATTGAGATCGGTGACGAAAAAGACATTGGCGAGTTCAACATGATGCTTGTGGAGCGTCTAGAAGAAGCTTTGAACTCTAGAGACCAAGTCACTAAGTCTTTGGAACAAGGAAAGATTTCTCAGTTGTTTTATGGAAAGCACACTGAAGAACTTAGTTACTTCCAAGAAGCCAAACAAGTAGTTACTGGCAAGTCAAGTGTGTTTGGGCAGATTAACATCGACATAGAACAAAAAGACTTGTACAGTGGGTGGGCCAGTGCCTACGAGAACTTTATTGAGGGGTACTTAACCCCTGAAGGCCAACTCACTCAAGCCTTTCAAAGAATTTGGATTGAAAAGTTGCCTCAGATTTTACTGTTTGGAATCCAAAGAGTTAAGTATGACACTGAAATGGGGCTATTAAAAAAGGTCCACAAAGCTTTTAGCTTCCCCAAAGTGATTTACCCAGACAGGTTTTTAGTTGAAAACAAAACTAAAAGCTTAGAAATCATGAATTCTATTAAAGTACACCAAAAAAGAATAAAGTTTCTACAGGAAAAACTAGAAAAGTTCGAGCGCTTTAAAGACTCCCAAATTCCACTAAGTAAAGTTCTAGAGTTAACTTCTATTTTCCTCAGCGACAACATTCAGTCTTCAACTTACGTTGACTTAGAAACGACTGACTCACTTAGTCCTGAAAACCTAGAACTCTTCCCACAACTGCCTCAACTGCAGTCAGCTTTAAGCTTGGTAGACCAGTGTTCTTCTTTAGTGAACCAAAAAGTTGAGTCTATCAAACAAGAAATACAAACACTCAGTCAAGAAGTAGAGAGCCTTTTTGACTCAGCTGAGATGAAAAAGCACCCTTACTTCTTGCATGCAGTGTTGGTTCACGAAGGAGGAGCTGACGGAGGCCACTACTTCACTTACATATTTGACCAAGAGCATCAGTTGTGGCGCAAGTTCAACGACATCCACACTAGCGTTGTTTCTGAGTCCCAAGTAATGGAACACGCTCTGGGGGGTAAAGGGTTGTTTTCTGCATACAGTTTAGTTTACGTTGACCCTTCTCTGGTGCAAAAAAGTGACCTTACGAGGTCTTACTTGCTTTTTAAAGGCAAATCTCAAGAAGAGGACTGGTACAACTCCTTGATACCTGAGAGCCTCAAAGAAGAAGTAGACTTAGACAACTTCTACTTCACTCAAGAAACTGAGGAGTTCAAAGTTAACTCTATAATCAAGGAGGTGCAGCAACTATACCTTCAGAGGCTAAGCACACTCAGCAGAGTGTTCCATGAATTCAAAGGTGAGGAACCTTACCAGAAAGTAATTAACATAGCACTTCACTTCCGAAGAAAAGGAGAGAACTTTCTTTACAGATGGGTAGTTCTGAACAACTGTGTTAGAGAAGTTGAACCTAGTAACAGAGGCTTACTCCAGCTAGACCCTGAAGAGCCCCTTTGCCGCAAACTTGAACTCAGCTTTGTAAGGAACTGCAAAGAAGCACCTCAAAGTATTTTTCTGAATAGTTCCCAGAAAGAAACCCTTATTCGCGAAACCAAAATGTTTATAAAGAACTACCGTGACGGTAGTATATGCTTAGCCGCTTTTGAGTGTCTTAACTCAGATAAGATCAAACAAGCCATGGACTGTGTTTGCAACTTGCTTTCTGGGTTCAATAGTTTCGGCTTGTACGCAGACACTATGCTTAAAATACTTGTACTAAGAATAACCAGCTTGGTTAACGAGTGTTTGAACAACAACAAAACCCAAGATGCCATAAGTTGGGCTAACTACCTAAACTATGCTTGCTGTGTGTTTTTAGACAGAAGTGACGTGTACTATAGACAAGTTGAGTCAAGACTCAAAGCTTCTGCAGAGTGGGCAAGCAACCACCTGAGCGAAGAGAACGAACTCAACTCAATTTACCAAAAGATGCTTAAAGCAGAGTTCGACGAAAACTTTTGTGTAGAACAAGTAGAAGGCCAACTAATCAAAGGAGAAGAGTGGATAGAAGGCTGGAACCCAGGGAGCTTAGCTATGAGGTTAAGAGAAGAAATCTCTAAAATAGACACCTCCCCCATCAGGCCTTGGTACACTTTGCAGAAAAGAATTGAAGCCACCAACAGAGTTCTGAGTGAACCCGACTTAAGAAAATGGGAAGAATCAGTAATTAACCACCAATACAAGTCTTAAAGTCTCTAAAAGCCTGTTCGATGTCGAAGCTGAGTTGTTGCGCTTGCTCTTCTGAAAGGTCGTCGTAAGCCCTTAAGGAAGAAAACACCTGCAGCCACTCTTGCATCTTTTCAGTGCCTTTGTAAGAAGCTGGAAGCTTGACTTTACTCAGGGAGATGTAAACTTCCTGGATCAAGGGCTGGAGCTGACTTACTGTAAACATGCTGAGCTCAATGGCGTTGCTCGCAGTGATGAACGACTGCGTGGCGTTTAGGATCGAAGTTGCTGAAGCAGACTCCTCAGTAGAAGTGGTTTCCACTGCAGTAAGGCCTAGTTGGAGCCTTCTGATGGCTAACTTGTAAGTGTTGTTTAGGTTGTACTTGGTTGTGAAGGCTGAAAGTCCACTGTAGTCCTCGGCTAAGGAGTCGGATATTGTTTTATACTGCTGGATCAAGCGCTTGCAGTATTTGTTGTACTCTTCGTCTGAGAGTCTTTCGTTTAAATAGGCCTTTTCTAGGGGCTCTAAAGTTTTGATTATGGAGTAAATGATAGCTTCGTTCTCGTAGAGGTACTTTTCTTCAGGGGTGAGTTCCACTTCCATTTTATCAGCAGTGTGCTGTGGTCATAATGGTTTATTTTCAAAAGTTGTAACCTTAATAAAAATGATTTCTGTCCTGTTGTTAACTTTAAGCACTTCGTATGCTTGTTACAGCAATATTGACGACGGCTTTGGGGATTGCAGCTCTCTTCAGAAGGTAGAGTGCACTGACAGGGATTTTAGAGCTTTTCTGAGCGGGCTCAGCTTTGATGAAGACCATGTGGTTATTGAGCTTAAGAGTAGTGAACATGAACTTGCGCCCGAAGGAAAAAAAATGATACTTCAGCCAGGAGAAGAAGAACTAGAAAACGCTTTAGAAGGCAAAAGTGAAGTTGAGGTGTTGCATCTCAAAGGAAATGGAATGAACTCCACTACTCTAATAGTGAGGTCAATGAAAATGGTTAATGTTGCAAAAACTCTGTTTATAGAGGACATGACCATAAAAATTGAGTCAAGTGTGTTTATTGAAGCATTAGAGAACAACGAAAAGCTCTGGCTTAAGAATGTGGGATTTAGTACTATCGAAGCAGAAAACCTTATTGAATTCAAAGGCAACCTAACTATTAAAGGGGGTGGTTTTGAAGGGATACAAGCAACCCCGGTCTTGAGCACCACTGGAGGCGGATACCGAAAGGTTGAGATTTTAAATAGTACAATACCCGGAATAGGCCAAACCTTAATAGACTTCACAGGAAGTGATGAAGAAATTGACCTTGAGGTTAAAGTAGAACAACCAACAATTGAAACAACGCTTTTTACACTCAGTGGTTACTCCAAAATCAACTTGAAAGATTCATCTTTTACTGTTTCTGGTGGGGAATCCGTTAGTACCTTGGCGAGTGTAGAAGGCAATCCAGAGTTAACAATCACTAACCTAGAACTTGAAGGATTGTCTGGGATGAAGGAAACAATTACTCTACAGAACGCAAGTAGCATAACGATTTCAAACCTTCAGAGCACTGTGACGGAAGAGGTAAGTTTAATTCTACTTGAGGGTTCTGAAACAAGCGTGACTCTAGATTTCCAAATGACTAACTCCAACTCTACAATGAAGATCCTCGAACTTGAGAAGCTCACTGGCGTTAGCTTTACAAGATTCGAAATTAAGTCATCAACTTTGGGAGATATAATGGAGATTGATGAGGTGGTCTCCATTACTGTTTCGAACCTTGTAGTAGAAAACTCACAAGTAGGGAAGTTTATCTCATACAAGGATACAAGCACTATAGACATAACAACAGCTACTTTTACTTCAGCCACCTTAAATGGAGTAATCATAGAAGGATCAGGAACCGAAACCGAAACCAACATTACTTTGAGCAACTTTCAGTACGAGCAGTCCACTATACAAGAGGAACTAGCAAAGTTCTCAGAACTAAAAACCTTTACGATGGAGAACTTCCAATTCAACGAACTAACTGTCAATGATCCAAAAACGAAGTTCTTAGAACTAGATGGAGTAGATTCAGTAAAGCTTAAAAACATACAAGTTACTTTTTCCAGTGAATGCAACTTGCGGAAGTTCATTTCAATGAATAACTGTGATGCTGAAATAGACTCTCTGAGTTTTAGCAACTGTGGCAGTAGTGAGAACCCCCTTGTGGATCTTTCTATTTTGACCGTTGAAGACAATTCAGCTTTGAGTGTGACGAACCTAGCAGTTTCAAACGTCTATAGTCGTTCCTACTCGGCAACAGTAATAGACTTCAAAGGCACTAGCTCTCTTAATAATGCAACCACTATTGAGTTGAACGGCGTCACCATCGAGAACGTAGAGAATAAAGGCGACGAAGTGTTCAGCTTAGATACAGCCTACGAACTAACAATGAGCGACGTGAATGTTAAAAATTCTAAAGGAGGTCTTAAAGGAGTGTTCTACATGAACAATATTCCAAGAGTAACTGTAGAAAGAGTAACCTGTGACACCTGCGAAAGCACAAGGGGAAACGGCGGAAGCATCTACTACCTTCCTTGCACTGTCAGTCCACCAACACTAAGTATTGCAAACTCTGTTTTTACTGGGTCAAAAGCAGGCGAAAAAGGTGGTGCTCTGTGCATTGACAGTGAGTCTAGCAGTACAAACATCACTCTAAGCATTCAAAGCACTGAGTTCACTGACGTAAGAAGCAAGTCAGGAGGAGCTATTTACATCACTGAGATAGTTTCTTTCACTGATGCCAAGATTTCCGATATCACTATTTCAAATGCTTACAGTCAGATGGGAGCTGCCATTGAGGACCACCACAACTCTGGAACTTTAGAGTTACAAAACGTAGTAGTAACTGGGTCTCAAGGTTTTTACTGCGACATATACGCAAGCTACAAGTCAGAAGGCACCAAAATGACTATCAAAGACTCCTCTTTCCTAGATGGAAGTTGTGACCATGTTTCAATTCACTTTAACTCTTGGGTGGAGAATCTAGTCATAGAAATGCAGTCTTGTGTGATCAGAAACGGCCAAAACACCGCTATGGAGCTTCAAAAGATTGACTTCAGAGCGGATAACATTACTTTTAGAAACAACACTCATACTATGATCCTGGCTCAAAAAGAAAGCACTTTAAACATCACTAACTCATACTTTGCAGACTTCGAGAGCAGCCAGTTCGAAGTTAGCACAAATACAGTTAAACAACCTGGAATCAGTGTAGTGGAATCGAACCTCAACTTATGGGGATGCACTTTAGAAAACCAAGTTGGGGCTTTTGGTGGGTTCATCGAGTCAGAGTATTCTAATGTGACCATTCAAAACTCAACTTTCCAGAACGGACGTGCTACTGAAGAAGGCGGAGCTATTCAATTAACAAGCAGCAACCTTCAGATCCACAGTTCCTACTTCAAGAACTTACACTCTGGTTCTGGAGGTGCGATTGGGGCTCTTTTGGGGTCTACTATATACATCTCAAACTCTGTTTTTGAAGAAGTGTCTGCAACTAACTCAGGAGGTGCTATTGAATCAACCCTAGGAACTATAACCATTCTGGACTCTACAATCCGGAACGCCAATGCAACTGGAATGTTTTTAAATCAGTGTAGAGTATCCTTAATCAACTCCAGGTTTGAAAACTGTTTAGGCGAAGAGGGAGGAGCTGTTAGGGTTGTTGATTCTGATAGCTCTTTAGTTAAGAATTGCACCTTTTCAGAGAACCAAGCCACTTCCAACGGAGGAGCCTTAGTGTTCAAGAACTCGAACTTACCTGATACAACTTTCTACTTAGAAGACTCCTTTTTCTACAACAACTCTGCAAACCAAGGAGGAGCTGTGTACTTGTTTAACTCAGCTACAAATATTACCAAAAACTACTTCCAAAATAACTCAGCTTCAGAAGGAGGAGGAGTTTTTATCGACTACTCAAGCAAAGAAGGCACTCTCAGCCGGGTGTCTAACTGCTCTTTTGTGGAGAACTCAGCTTCGTTTAACGGAGGTTCTATACGCTGGAAAACTGTAAGTCCACATATAAGCTCCAACACTTACCAAAACAACACTGCACCCTACGGAGCTGATATAGCTTCTTATGCAGTAAACATGGGACTTGTTACCTCAAACAGCAGACTACTGTCTGGAGAACCACTTGCATACATAGAAGGAATAGCCCCAGGACAAGAAATCGAAAAATTGGCAGAGGTAGCTCTCAAGGACAAGTACGGGAACATAGTAACCACTGACAACTCAACCGAAGCTACTCTAAAAAGCCTAAATGCAACTTTAGGTGGGAAAACAACTGTAACAGCAGTGAATGGAGTCATTACCTTTGAAAAAATAACTGTCACAGGAGTTATCAACCAAAACATTACTGTGGTCATCCGTGCTAGTTCTATAGAGACCAATCAACAGCAAGTCCAAGACGATGAAACTGAGTTCAACCCCAATCTATCAGTTATTGTCAACTTAAGAGACTGCAAAGTAGGTGAAGAAAACACTGGCGACCAATGCAAAGTTTGCCCTAGTGGAGAGTACAGTTTGTCTCCTGATCAGGCATGCACTGCTTGCCCTTCTGCAGCTTATTGTCTAGGAGGCTGGGAAATGTACCCCAGGGCTAGTTACTGGCGGCCCGATCCCTACACTAGCACCTTTTACCAGTGTCCCAATTCAGATGCCTGCTTAGGGTCTTCAGACTACTCGAATTACTTAGGGAACTGCGCAGAAGGCTACACAGGAAACATGTGTCAAGCCTGCAAAAGTGGGTACTCCAGGACTTCTGAAAACGTGTGTAGTCCTTGTCCTGAACCAGGAACTAACTTTACTATTTTAGCTTTGATACTGCTTCTTGTGGTGGGCTTGTCCGTGGCAATGGTCATTACTACTCTTAGATCTGCCTACAAGCCTAAGTCACTCCAGTCAATTTACATCAAGATATTTACCAACTACATCCAGTTAGTGTACTTAACTACCCAGTTTGAGCTGTCTTGGCCAGACTTTGTGTTGGAACTGTTTGCAGTCCAAAAATCTACTGCCACAGCTACTGAGCAGGTGTTTTCTGTGGACTGCTACATAGAAGCTGAAGATAGCGAAGGAGTCGAAGAAACAGGCAACACTGAAGTTTTCTTCCAGAAAGTTGTAATTATAAGTCTGCTTCCTGCAATAGTATGGGCGCTGTCAGCAGCAGTCTGGGGTTTGATTGCTTTTTTCCAAAGCAGACTTATCTACATGAGGCGGGAGTTAGTTACTACAATGATAGTGTTGTTCTTTTTGATCCATCCAACTATAGTTAAGTTGATGTTTTCTATATTTGCCTGCAGAGAGATCGAAGGAAAGGGTCCTTGGTTAATACAGAACCTAGAAGTTCAGTGCTGGGACGAAAGGCACACTCTCTACGCTCTTGGAGTAGCTTTGCCCAGTATCTTGGTATGGGGAATCGGAGTTCCTACATTTATGCTTTACTCTATGTACAAGAAAAGCAGGTACCTCTTCAAAATAGACAACAAACTTCGGTTCGGGTTCTTGTTCAACGGTTACAAACTTTCTAGGTTCTACTGGGAGTTTGTGATCCTTTACCGCAAAATAATTGTGATTTGCTTAGCAGTGTTTCTTTCGACTATATCTATTCAGGTCCAAGCACTTACTTGCTTACTGGTGCTTATAGTTTTTCTTTATATGCAAAAGGTATACAAGCCCTTTGTGGTCGACCACCTTAACCAGCTAGAAACTTCAGCTATCTTCACAGCAACAGTTACTATTTATTGTGGAGTGTACTACCTGACGAATGACTTGGACGAGTACTCTAAAATTCTGTTCTTTGTGCTCATGCTGGGATGCAACGCTTACTTTTTGGTGTTTTGGCTGAAGTACATGCTGAAGGCAGGTGTCGAAGCTTTACTGAATGCTTTTCCTCGCATCAAAAACCGCTTGAAGAAGAGTGACGGGTTCCCAGGGGACTTTTACAACGAAGAAAAGATGCTCAAAGGAGTTTACAGGGAAGAAGACAGAACAATCTGCACATTGCTGCCTCACAGGAGTTCTCAGCCTACAGAGACGCTGGAAGGAATCAACAGCATGATGGACCTCTACAGAGAAGCATTTCAGCACATTTTAGAAGAAGAAAAGGAGCCAGAGTCTTCAAAGCCTATAGTAGAGGAGTTACAACCCCCTTCGTTCCGTGAAGTTGAAGAGATCAAAGTGCCAAGTAGTGAGTAAACTAAATTATAATTTAAAAAACGATTCAAAAAGTTGATTCGTTCTGATGCTTACGAATAAAACTAGCAATGAAAATGTGAGTTGCAGCTTTAGGAAAATTCACTTGGTTCCTACTGTAGAATAAGTTGTTCCTGGGGACTTCAACTACCCAGTTCACGAACTTCTGAAGAGAATTGCTTTTTTTGGTCTTTTTAGTAGGTTTAACCTGAACGAGTTCTTTATGGTCGAGTTCACTTATAAAGCTTGCAAATCCCAGGACTCCTGGAACCTCTATAGACGACTTTAGGGGTTTCCGCTGTTTTTTGGGCTTGTTGGGCTTCTTGGGGGACAGTCTAGTAGATTCTTGGAAACACTGAATCTCACTGAGTAGTTGGAGGTCGTGCTTGACTTCTGAGTTGGAGGCTTTTAAAGTTACTTTACATGGGAAGTAAGGGAGTTGTTCGTGCCTCGAGTTAAGTCTAGTATTCATTATGTATAACACTATGGAACAAGCATTAAGAATTATGCAGTCTTACGAGTTCTTGGATGAACCTTTGTTTCTGGGGACTCGAAATGTGGATTTCTTGCATCCTAACTCCTTTTTCGCGTTCAACTATTTCGCGGAGACTGATAGAAAGAGGTCTTCCTTGTTTTTTCTTCTTTTTGGGTTCTTTGAACAACTCCTGGAGTCCGAATTCGTTCAGCAAGTCCCTGTCAAAGAGGTTGGGTCTTTCTTTTTCTATGGTGCGTTTGCAGTGCAGTTCGTCCATATATAATATTTAATACAAATTAAACAAGGACGGTTAAGCACAAAAAGGCTCTCTGTAGGAAGGAGTGGGCTTTATAACTGAACACCTCTCTCTAGCTTCATCGTAAATACGAAAAAGAATCTGGGAAAGCTCGTACTCTTGGGTGCTTTTGACTGAAGGGTTGAAAGAGCACGAAGGAGTCAGCACTATACTTGCTAACTCTGAGTTTCTGAGAAGTGCTTTGAGGGGCAGACTGATCTGCTCTTCTGTCGAGTGGAAGCGGTTGTAAGCCCGGATGTTGCGTCTTAAAGTGGAGTAGAAGTGGTTTTTAATAGAGTTGTCAGTGCGTCCAGGCAGGTGCTTTGCAATCACAGACCACTTGTTTCCGTAGATTCTTTGTAAGTTAAACAGTTCAACTTCTTCTTGGGGAGTCCAAAGGTCCTTGTTGACTTTGGGTGACAAGTGGTTGTGCCAGCGTTCTCGGCACTGCTTTCCAGACCTTTCTTTGACTTTGTACTTTTGTTTCAGTTTCTGGGCCACTAGGCTCCAGTGTTTGTCGCCATATTCCTCTACTAAAGTCCTGATGGCGTTATCTTCCTAGGTAAAGTTTACGTATTCACTCCAGCGTTTCCTGTTGTAAGAGGACATTACTATTTTATTGTGGTGCGTTATGGATGGCTTGCAAATAACTCAGTAGTAGGCTTAAAAATGGAGGAATATTAGTAACTTATAAAATGCTGTCTGAGAACTCAGTAGGTTACGTTTACGACCAGCAGTTAACTCTCCATAGCGACGCCCGTAACTCTTAAGCAGCCAAGAACCAGTTTCCAGAGTACCCTGACAGAATCACTTCAATCCACCAGTCAGTAGAAAGCAATGATTTACTTGCTTACTTAACAAACATTCCTATTGTTCCAGCTGACCCCTCAGTGGTCAAAAGAGTGCACTCAATTTCTTTAGTGGACAGATTACTTGACCTTAAGTACGACTACAGCGACATCATGAACCCTGTTCCTAGAGGACCTGGTGTCAAGCACACTATGGGACGTCACCTTTACGACAACGAGCACACTTCTGACTGTGTGTTCATGTCCTGCGGAGGAGCTATTCAGGCTGTGGAAGCTGTAATGAAAGACAGAGTTAAAACTGCCTTTGCCAATATCAGGCCGCCCGGACACCATGCTTCCAACCAAGACATTGGGGGATTTTGCTTCATTAACAACGCAGCTGTAGCGGCAAGGTACGCACTGGACGACCTAGGAGCGAACAAAGTGATTGTATTTGACTGGGACGTTCACCACGGCAACGGGACTCAGGACATATTCCAAGACGACGAAAGAGTAATGTACTTGTCGATCCACAGGTACGACAACGGAGGCTACTACCCCTACATGTGCAAGTCGTCTGGGGAGTACTTTGGAGTAGGTGAAGGCAAGGGCTTTTCCTTCAATGTTGGTTGGAACACTGAAGAAATAGGCAAAGAGTCACTTATTGGCGACGGAGATTACAAGTTGGCTTTTGACAACGTGATTTGGCCACTTGCAGAAAGCTTCAACCCTGACCTCATTATTGTGTCTGCAGGTTTCGACGCTATGAAAGAAGACCCTCTTGGAAAACTTTCAGTGAGTGAAAATGTTTACGCCTACATGACTAAGCAACTCATGACTTGTGGAGAAGGCAAACTGGTGCTTTTGCTAGAAGGAGGATATAACCTAGAAACAATGTCTAGAGGAGCAGTGACTTGCATTAAGACTTTGTTGGGACAGCCTATAGGAGTGGACCTTGAAACTTACGACCCTGTGTTTAGCGAACTAGGGTTTGAAGCTGTGCAAACTACTAACAAAGTAGTTAAGGAGTACTGGGACATCCCAGAGCTAGAAATTTGATCTTAATAATAATATGGACAAATACTGGGAACATGGAACTTTGGACCTTGGTCTGGATGCAGACCTTGATTTGCACTGTGCTTTTGACAGCTGCGAAGACTTTTTGGATTTGGTGACAGATGCCAGCACTCTGTCGATTCCTAACTCACTCGATGAGATTTCAGTTTGTGACTTAGAAACACCTGAGCCCAAGAAAGAAAGACCCCGAAACAGCTACATAGGCACCCTTACTTATCAAGAACGCAGAGCTAAGATAAAGAAGTTCTTGCAAAAAAGGAAGTTCAGGAAGTGGACTAAGAAAATTAACTACGACTGCAGAAAGAAAGTTGCTGATAGTAGACTAAGAGTCAAGGGAAGGTTCGTGTCAAAAGAAAAAGCTAAAGAGCTTTTAGCTAGTACTTCTAAACAGTTATAAACAATAATTAATTAAACCTTTTGGACCAGAATGGAGTGGAATTCCCTCAAGTCAATTTCGCCGTCTCCGTTTTGGTCCACTTCATCAATGATCTCTGCCCACACAGAGTCCGAAGACATCTTTCCGTCAGACAAAATCTCTTTTAACTCAGTTGCTGAAATAGTTCCACTGCCGTCTTTGTCAAACAACCTAAAAGCGCTTTCTAAGTTCTTTTTGGAGTACAGAATCTCGTGGGCCAGACAGGCTTGTATGAACTCAGTGTAGTCGATGCATCCACTTCGGTCCACATCTACGTTGCGCATTATGTTTTCTACGTCTTTTTCAGGAGAAGGTCCTCCAATTACTTCTTTGTAAACTTCTAAAAGTTCTTCTTGGCTCACAGTGCCGTCTCCGTTTTTGTCCAGAGCTCCAAAGGCTTTTTCTAGTTTCTTGGTGTCTTGGTAAGTCACTTGCTGCGCTGAAATAAAGGTTAAAATAGCGTTTCTTAGCTTAGAACTTGAGTGGAAGGAACTTAAGTCTGTAAGCACGTTAACTAGTTCTTCGTTCGGAGGTAGGGTTTCTTGCTTGTACTTTTGGAGCCAAGGGTGCTCCAAAGCTTCTTGTGCAGAAAGTCTTTTGTCCACGTTCCTCAAAACTAGTTTTCTAAGCAAGTCTTTGGCTTCTTCAGACACCTTTGAAAAGTACTTTCCTTCAGTAACTAACTCAGCTGTTTTGATCTTAAAAAGGATTTCTCGGTCTGACCTTCCGTTGAAGGGAGGGTGTCCGGTGAGTAAAATGTACATGATGATTCCTGCACTCCACTCGTCACACTTCTCAGTGTAAGAGTCCTCCAGCACCTCTGGCGCAATGTAGTAGACCGACCCAAAACACCCAGTCAGTTTAGACTTTTTTTCACTTATAACTGAGTTCCCGAAGTCAGCTATGCGTATTGTAAGTTCCTCGCCTTTTTCTTCTAAAAGTATGTTTTCGGGTTTAAGGTCTCTGTGAATTATGTTTTTGGTGTGGCAGTAAGCTATTGCTGATAGTAACTGGTACATTATTTCAGCAGCTTTTCTTTCAGAAAGGAACCTTTTCTTGATGATCCTGTTAAACAACTCGCCTCCAGAACAAAACTCCATGATCACAAAGAAGTACTTACGATCTTCAAAAATCTCGTAAATTTTAAGTATGTTGGGGTGGTCGAGTTGCTTCAGAACCATTATTTCTGAGAGCTTTTTGGAGGAAGTCACTTGCTCTTGGCACAGCCACTGCTTGTTTATGACTTTGACCGCGCGAACTTTGCCTGTGCGTTTCTCAATGCACTTAAAAACTGTTGAAAAGGCACCACTGCCAAGTTCTTCGTGGATGTTGTACACTGAGCTGAAGCTTTCTTCTCTGTGCAGTATAAAAGTTCCAGGACCTACTTTGAGTTCTTCAGGCTTTTTTAAGGATTTGGCACTCTTAGCTGACTTTATAGAAGCGCACCCCATTTATATGTTATACTTAATTTTGAGACTTTCCAGAGCGCTCTGACTGGAGTTCTCAGCTAAGTCAATGGCTTCTTGTGTTTGTTCTAAAAGAGAGTTTAAGTTGTTTTGGAGCTTAGAAAGAGTGTTAGGGTGGATTTTAGTAGCTTGTGACAACAGTTTGAAGTTGTTTTGTTTTTCAGTTACTACTTTAAGCAACTCCAAAAAGTCTTTTTGTTTGTCTTCTTCAATGCTTATTTCGCTTCCAGAGTAGTTTTGACTTACGCGGTCCATGAAAAGTTCTTTGTTGTCAAGTATCTGTTTAAGGTGCTTCGTGATGCTTTTTAACACAGTAGTTTTGTAGTCTATTTCTTGTTCACTCACTAACTCTCCGAACCTGTCTAGGTCTTGTTCGTACTTAAGCATTTCTGAGTAGTGAGCGCACTCGTCGATGGTTTCTAAAAGCTTTGTTTGGTAAGAAGCTAAGTGGTAACTTGGAGCTACTTCACAGTTAAACCCTAAGCTTTCGCCTACTTTCCAGACTTCGCCTAACTCGCCTAGCTCATAAGTTTTGAGTTTAGCGCTTTCAGTAGTATCCCAAGGGTTCATAAAAATGCTTAACACACCAAATTTAGCACAGAAACTACCTAAAGTTCTGAAAGACATAGCTAAGCCAAGTGCTTTCCACAACTTGTCTTCAACTAAGATCAAAACTATCTGGAACCAGTACCACTCAGTCCACCCCAAAACAGTGTCTACAGTCATTCCTGTCCACGAGTACCAAACTTACACAAGCAACTTAGAAGAATCTCCTTTCTTTTTGTTTCCTTTGTTCCGCGAAGAAGGCCACTTCTTTTTGCTTTCTCAAAACTACGAAAGAGAAGCTACCTTCACTCTTTCAGAAAGCTACAAAGAAGACCTTGATGAAGCTGAACCCCAGTTGCAGTTAACCTTTTTCGAAGAACTCATGGGAACCAAAAGCATTGTACTTGTCAGAGGCGACATAAACTCAAACCTAATCAGCAAAACTGAAAGCGAACTAGTGATGAACGCCTTTTTGGACCTTTACACCGAAGAGCACCTGTACAAGACCTACACACTGCCTTTCAACAAGGAAAAAGACAAGTTTGACCACGAAGGGTTCTTAAAAGTCTACTTAGAAGACCTAATCAAGAGACCTTCCAAGAATTAAATGGTTATAAAAATGCTGACTCCTGGAATAGTGCACTTCTTAGCAGGCTGTGGACTAGGGTCCCTTACAACCTTTTTTATGATAAACCAAGTAATAGACGAAAGCAAAGTAAGTGCTGATCAACAACTAGAAAAACTCAGAAACGAAGTGCTAAGTCTCCATAAATAATAAATGTTCCTTATAATCGGGAAAAACGATGTGCCTTTGTTCGAAGCCAACTTAAACACTGTTAAGCGCGAAATCGGCCACCTCAACCACTTCATAGCCCACTCTGCTTTGGACATCGTTGACGAAGAAGCCAAGGCCACTCCCAGCATGTACCTCAAAGTAGTTGACAAATTTAATGAACTCAGTGTTTCAGCTTACGTGACAGCAGGCAATGTAAGGTTCATGCTGGTTCACGACTCAAAAGACGACGACAAGATCAAGAACTTCTTTGTAGAGATTTACGAACTGTTCATCAAAGCTTTGATGAACCCGCTCTTCGACATTTCGTCTGGTCTTTCAGGCAACTTCGACAAAAAGGTCAAAGCCATTGCTAAGAAGTACCTGTACTAAATAAATGGCAATCGTACACACTGCTGAAGAAATCGAGAAGATCACTAAAGCAATAGTGCCTTTGTCCTCAATGACTGAAGTCCAGAAAATAGCTAGAGGCCTCATGCCCATCACTTGTGCTAAGTTCCACGACGGAAGTTGTCTGAGTTTTTGGCTCAAAAACTTTTGGCACGGCTTCAAGTTTGGCATGAAGTTTTACTTACCGCTCACTGTGATTCCTTTGCTGCTGCGCTACAGAGCTATCCTCAAAAGGCCTTTTAAAACTATAGGAGGCGCGGTGAAGGCCTGCATAAGGTCTACTATGGTATTGGCTGTGATGGTTCTCATTGGGAAGATAGGTGTTTGTGCTTACACAAAAGCAACTGGTAAGTTCAGTCTTCCAGTTGTGTACTTCGTGTCTTTGGCAGTGACACCTGCTGCCTTTATAGAGTCCCCTGCAAAGATCAGCGAAATGGCGCTTTACGTGATGCCGAGGTTCTTCGACAGCTTGTGGAAGTTTTTGAAGAGAAGGAACTTAGTTAGTAGCATTCCTGGAGGCCAGGTGATTCTGTTCTGTATGGCTACTGCTGCTATCATGTACAGTCACCAAATGGAGCCTGACAACATCAAACCTATGTACCGCAAGGTTTGTGATAAGTTCTTTGGAGAGAATTAAAAATTCCATATATAATGTTTTAAATGGGAATTCCCGCAAGCGAAGAAGTTATCGAGCGCATAGAGCACTCGCTCAAGTACCAGAACCCCAGTTCAGCCACTGTGTGCACTCTGCAGTCCCAGATGCAGTACAGACTCTCCCAAAACAACGGCGAAGCCTACTACCTGATAGGGGCTGACACGTTTGGGAACTCACTTAACCTAACACCTGTTCAGCACAAAAGGGCTTTCCAAGTAGTGTCTCAGCTAGCTAGACTTAGCGGGGCCAAAGCACTGCTTTTAAGTGAAGAAGAAGGAGTGTCTAGGATCCTGGTAAGAAGGCCTTCTTCTGTGTTTCTGAAAGTGCACGGCGACTCCCGTGTGATTGCAAAGGCTGCAAAAGGCATTGCTAGAAGAGTTACTTTCAGTGCTGAGTCTATTTACCAAGCCATAGTGCTTAAAGAAGAAACTTTACCAGAAATTAAAAAGAGTTTTCCTGTGTTCGTTGTAGTTTGTGGAAGCAACTGTGACTTGGCTATAGACTATATCCAAGAAAGCTTTCCAGAGAAGATTTACATGAGTGTGAACTCTGAAGAAGACGCCAGACTGTTTGCTAGAGTTTTTAAAACAGAAAACATTCTGCCTGTGTTTTTTGAAGACTCCACAAACTACCTTAGGGTGTTTTTAGAATTGCTTCCTTCTGTATAGACAGATAAGTAATAACTATTTATATTAACTCTGCCTTCCAGTTCCTACTAAGCTCAAAAGGTACACAAACAACCCTACTACATCTATGTACAGCACCAGTGCCCCTACAATATAGTCTTCGTAAGTAAGTTGGCTGTGTCTGCCACCTGCGATGAGTTGGGTGTCGTATATTATAAACATTGAAAAAACCAACACACCCAAGAAGCAGTAAAGCAAACTTGCCCAAAGTTCCCCAAAAACCACTGAAAAAACTCCATAGACCACTAAAGCTGTTGCCAAGGCACAAAGCATAGCTTGCTTAGTGTTGAAGTCTTTTTTGGTTTTAAAAGCGTAAACACTCAGCGAAATGGATACCCCCAAAGTCATCAAAAAAGCCAATAAAACAAGCTTGGAGTTGCTAGAAGCACACAAGTACCCTAGAACGTATGCTTCAAGAACAGTAAAGATTCCTAGAAGAGTATAGTTGGTAGGAAACTTCTTGGCAGCCGCAGGCACACACACCAAAGTAACCAAAACTACTAAAGACACACCTAAAGCTGAATACATAATGGGGTAAGACTTTAAAATAGCATGTTTGAGTTCCTCAATAGTTACAACTAACCCACAGACCACTGAAGTTATAGTTAACTGCAAAGCTAGTATTGAGTAAACTTTGCCTATGAAGTTGTTTCTGTATTGTTTTGGAGTGACTTCGGAAAAGCTGTCCCGGCTTAATGCCACTTCCATTTTAGTATTGTAGGATTTAAATCTAAGATGAAGTTATACCTCAGCAAGTTGCTTTTCGTAACCCTGCATGTTTTGATAGTCCAAACTCTCTGGAAGAGCAAACTAACTTTGGCAGCTAAGCCCTCTTCCAAGCCCCCTTCCAAGCCCCAACCAACCCCAACAAAAAAACCCAAAGTCAGAGAAGAACCACAAATAGTTGTTGAAAACTGGTACGAAGTCACTTCGCTTTAGTTAAGTTTAAGATTACCATTTTATATTATGGACTTGCCAGAGATCCCGAACGAACAGCAGCTAGTATCCATCCTGTCTCAAATAATTTCAGGCCAAAACGCCTCTGAACTAGAGAAATACTTCAAAAAGTACCTCAAAAATCCTCAGTCCGTGCAGGATCTCTTCAACCAAATGATCAACAACACAGAACCACAAATTCGCCAACTCGCTAGTGTGCTTCTTCGCAAGAAAATCAACTTCCACTGGCAGAACCTTCCTTCTGAGACCCAAACACACATCAAGCAGTCACTCATTAACCAAATCACAAACGAACCCGAGGCCATAGTTCGAAAAAACATTGCAAGTTTAGTTGCGGCTTTGGGGGCCTTTATTATCTCAACTTGGCCTGAGTTACTTACTTTCATTAACACTTGTGTGGAAAGTGACTCTATGGCTGCAAAGGAAATCGGTCTTTACTTGCTGGCTGAACTTATGGAAAGCGAAGTGGCCTGTGAGTTCCTCAAGCCTTACCAAGAAAACCTAGTTCAGTTGTTTGCTAAGTCTTTAAGCGACACTTCTTCACGCGAAATCAGAAAAAACGCTATGAAGGCACTGGGCAATCACTCCGCCTCTGCCGAAGACACCGATTCAGTTAAGTACATAGTAGATTTGATTCCTCAAATGATGAACGTGCTTAACGAGTGCTTGGAGGCAGGTGACGAAGAACTAGTGGTGTTTAGTTTTGTGGTGTTTGACGGCTTGCTTGACTCAGGGCACTCTTTAGCCCCTCACTTGGATCTAATAGTGCGCGTGGCTATTGAAAAGGTAGGAGTTAACAAAGACCTTTCAATCAACACTCGTGAAAGTGCCATAGACTTTTTAGAAACTCTTGCAGATACCAACCCTAAGATCCTAGGCAACTCACCTGACTCTCTGAGGTACCTTCTGCAACACATTTTCACTATTGCTGGGGAGTCTGACTACAACTCCGAAGACGAGTCAGCTTGTGACATGGGCTTTAGGCTCCTAGACACCCTTGCTATTGCTCTTCCTAACAAAAAGATTTACCCAATGGTTATGGAGTTTGTGAGTCAGTTAGTGGGTAGCCAAAACCCTGCTTACAGAAGAGTGGGAGTGCTTACTTACGGAATCATTGCTGAGGGCTGTGCTGACTACTTAAAGCAAAACTTAAAGCAGATAGTAAACACTCTGGTTGCAGCTTTGAACGACGAAAACCAGGTCAAAGAAGCTGCTGGATTGTCTTTGGGTTACTGTGCAGAGCACTTAAAACCCGACATTTTAGAGTTCCACGAGCAAATAATTCCTCCTCTCACAGGGGTTCTTTCGAGTGCAACTACTAAAACTAAACACAAAGTCATCTACGCAATAGACAGTTTCTGTGAAAACTTTGAAGAAGAAATTGAAACTTACCTACAGGGCTTAGTGCAGACCCTTACTAGTTTGATTCTGAACGACCCAGACACCCAAGTCAAGCAAATGTCCCTTTCAGCTTTGTCTTCGTGCATATCTTCAGCTGAGTCCAAAATAACTCCTTACTTTGTAGAGCTTGCCCAAATGCTTGGAAGCATAATTCACGCTCAACAAGCAGACCTCACAGTAAGGTCAACTGCTTTGCAGTGCCTAGGGTCTTTGGCTTCCTGCACCACTACTGAGAGCTTTTCCCCTTACTTGCAAGACTCACTCAACTTAGCTTTTAGCTACTTGCAGTCACAAACTTTAGAAATGAGGGAAGCAGCTTTTGCGTTCTTCTACAACTTAGCTAAGTTGCTCAAAGGAAGCATGGAAGCTTACGCAGACCAAGTTTTGAATGAAGCCATCAAGTCACTAGAGTCCAAAGAAGGACTCAGAATTGCCGAAGTAGGCGACTTAAGTGACTCTGAAGAAGAAGAAGATTCTGGGTTCAAACTCCGATCAATTTACCTAGACGAAAAGACTGCTGCTATGCACGCCATTGGCCACTTAGCTCTGGAGTGTCCTTCCAAAGTAGTTCCTTACATTGAAAGCATAGCTCAGAAGTTGTCTGACTTGTTTTCTTACTTCCACGAAAACATCCGCATGCAGTGCGTAACTACTTCTCAAGAGATCATTGAGGGGCTTATAAAGCTTCCTAACGGATTTGCTAACGCCCAGGAGCTCTGGTTCAACTATACTTATCCTCAGTACTTAACAATCCTTGACAAAGACGACTCCAAAGAAGCAGTTTGCCGCGTTTTAGAAGCTATCGAGAACTTATGTCCCAAAGCGGGAACTAGTTTGCTTCCTGAAGCCCAGATGAACTCTTTAGTAGAAAAGCTTAAAACACTGCTCAACGAAACAGCAGCTTGTCAGAGAGAAGGCGACGAAACTGAGGGAGACCACGATGAACTCATAATGGGAGACCTCACTGACACTATCCAGGCTTTAGCAAAGACTTGGGGAGAAGGGTTCAAGCCTTACCTTTTGCAGTTGTTGCCTTTGTTCTCCAAGTTCACAGGCGACTCCAGAAACTCAAGGGACAGGAACCTCTTTGCAGGGTGCTTGGCCGACACACTCAAGCAGATTCCTTCTTTGGCCTCTGAGTACTCTAACGAAATTTCGGGTTTGGCAGTCAGAAACATCCAGTCAGGAGAAGACTACTTGTACAGGAACTCCGTTTACTTGCTAGGAGTACTCTGCGAAGTAGTGCCTAACTTAGCTAGTAACTACTCACAGTACTTAGGTGTCATTGAAAAGTTGTTTACTGAAGAACAAGAACCTGGAGTTAAAGACAACGCTGTTGCTGCAGTGTGCAGGATGATTTATACTTCACCTAACGCAGTGCCTTTGTCCCAAGTGCTCACTTACGTGTTTAAAGAAATCCCTTTAAAAGAAGACTACGAAGAAATGGAAACAGTGCTCAAGTGTTTGGTCTTTTTGTACGAAAACAACTATGAAATGGGCAACAATGAAGGCTTGACCATCCAGGTGTTTATGGACGGAATCATCACACAAAGTCAAAAACCTGACAAGTACAAACTTAACAACGAAGTACTCCAAAGGATCAAAACTATACTCAAAGGCTTGAAGGACACCCCTGCTTTCCAAGAAGTAGGCTCTAAGTTGTCTGTTGAGAACCAGCAACTGCTTTCACAGATCTTATCTAATTAATCACCTTAAACTTTTTAAGTACTCTATGAGTTTGGACCTGAAGACTCCAGAAGTTATGAACTGCTTAGGAGTGTAGAAAGGGTTCCTCAGGACAAAAGGAGAATAGAGGTTAGAGTAGACGTATTTTAAAGCACTTGTTTGGTCCCTGATTTCTGAGTCAGTCACTAGTATGAAGTTGAGTCCTGAGTGGGTTTCTAGTATATGGAGTTTATAGGAGTCTGTGGTGTAACTTGTGAACGGAGAAATCTCTAAGGACTCAGGCGAGAACTTTTTGCAAAAAGACTTCAAAGAATAGATAAGTCCGAACAACAACTGTTGGGTATATGTGCGTTGCAGGGGTTCTCTGTAACTTTCAAGTTCTTCGTGGAACACACACAACCCTGTGTTGTTGTATATGTAAAACTCGTATATGATCATATTATAAGGGGGCCTATGGAAGAACTCGTCGAGCAGTCAAAGCAACTCTTGGTGGTGAAACTTAAGTTGATTGAAAAGCTTAGGTTTGTTTCTGAGCTGTTTAAGGGGTCTGTTCGCGCGCAGTGCAGAGATAACCAGTTCTTGGTGGAAGGACTTATCCAAGAAAGGAAAAAAGCTATTATGCAGCATAATAAAAACTTAGTTTGTTCTTTAGGGAAAGCGATTAAGTCTTTCCAAAAGTACCCTTTGCCGCTACTACACCCTAAGCAAGCTTTGGACTTGCAAGGAGTTGGGAACTCTGTGTGCAAGATGCTATATTCTTTTTTCAAAGCCAACAACACTAAGCTCAAACCACTTGGCAGGGTTGAAAAACCTTTTCACTCCAGTGGTTTGGTGCTGCTGATTGACAGCAGGGAACAGTTATCAGATTCCTTTTTCAAAGCGTTGAAGGGCATTAACTACGAAGTCAGAAAACTTAGTTTAGGGGACTTTTTGTGGGTAGTTAAGAAGGGGGACCAGGAGTACTTGCTTGACTGTGTAATCGAAAGAAAAACTTCTAGTGACTTAGTAAACAGCCAGTTTTCTCTACACTTGCACGACCAAGTTAGGAGACTTAAAGCATCCAGCTTCTCAACTCCAACACTGCTAGTTGAAGGAAAGGCTAACCTCACACTTGTTGCAGAGCTTCAAACCCAACTAAGGGTAGTTAAGTTGACTTCTCAGAAGCACTCAGCCAGCTTTCTGTGCAGTCTTTGGAACACTTACCAGGCAAATCTAGCTTCTCTTGAGTGCAAGTTTTCTTTCCAAGAGTTCCAAAAACGCTACAAAAAGCTAAGTACAGTAGGGGAGGTGTTCCAACAAATACTTAGGAACCTTCCAGGAATGTCCTATAAGAAGGTTACTAACTTGGCCTTTGTTTACCCTACTTTTTCCCACTTGCACAAAGAAATGACTCAGAACCCCCAACTGGCTAAAAAGAACCTAGAGCACTTCCAGGTGCCCAAAGACACTCAGGACCTTTTGTTTCTTAACTTAACTAGTTTTACTTAGAATGCAGGCAGTTTCGTAAGCAGGACTTCCTTCTATATCTTGAATTCTTTTAGTTTCTAAGACTTTCCACATCTGCCTCACTTCTTCGAAATAAGAGTGCTGCATAGCAGAACTCGCTGAAAGTCTTTCAGAAGGGTCGTACCTAAGGAGGCCTGAAAGCAAGTCTAAGGCTTCAGGAGTAGCTAAGTCTCTGTTTTCTGGAGTTATGAACTTGGTCCAGGGCTTCTTGGGGATGTTTTTAATAACTCCTTCGAACCCAGGGTCAATTTCGATCTCGTACTTGTCCAAGTAGTCAATCAACTCATCCACACCTAGCACTCTGCAGATCTTAACTAGTTGGTCAAAGTTGTCGTGTCCGTGGAAGAAAGGGTCCTTCTTGAAAATAACTCCTGCAAAGGTAGCCCCGAAACTCCACATGTCCAAAGAGTAGTCGTAGTATTGGTCGTTCACCAGCAACTCAGGCCCCTTGAAGTACCTAGAAGCCACTCTCACGTTGTAAGCAGTACCAGGCAAGTAAAACTCAGCTAGTCCCCAGTCGATAAGTCGGAGTTTTCTTTGGGAGTGGTCAATCATGACGTTGTTGGGTTTCACATCCCTGTGAATGACTCCCATTGAGTGGCAGTAGTCAAGTCCTCTGAGCAACTCGTACATATAGTACTTGACTTCAAAACTCGACAGAGTAGGGAACAGTGCTCTGTAGTCTATGTTTTCAGTGTATTCCAGTATCAGAGCTGGAGTGTTGGACATATCGTCCTTGACAACATCGACCAACTGGACTATGTTGGGTCCGCCAGATAAGTTTTGCAGGATTTTGATTTCTCTTTTGATTTTGCGTTTGTGGACGGGCTTGAGTATTTTGATAACTACTTTTTCGCGTGAAGAAGTGTTCATTCCTTCAAAAACTTCTGAGTACTTTCCGCGGCCGATTTTCCTCGAAATTTCGTAGTTTTCTTGTTTTCCAAACTCGAGTTTAAGTGCTTCGTAGTTGTGATAGTCTTTTTCTTTGTTAAGGTTCACTTCTGAGTAAACAACCGCCCTTCTTTCAAGTGCCATATCCAATTTCAAATTACACTTGCAATTGATAAATGGTATACTTACTGCTGTTGCTAGTTTGTGTGGAGGCTGAGATAGCTGAGCTGTCTTTCAACAGTCCTTTTTTGCCTGAGCATGGTTCTAAGTACGAAGTTATAGGTTCTTCTGCTCCTCTCAAAAGGTACATACGTCTGCTTCCTCCTCTATCTAATAAACAAGGAGCTATAATTAGCAATTCGATTTTGCCTGCTTCGGACTTAGATATTTACTTGAGGACTAGAATCTCTGGAAGCAACAAAGGCGACTTTTCTGGGTTTACTGTGTGGACTTCTAGCAGCCAGGTTAGGGACTCCTTAGGACCTGTTTACGGAGTCAAGCCTACTTTTAAAGGGAATGGAATTGTTGTTGACACTCTAAAGCAAAGTATCTGGGGCTACTCTTACTTTGAAAAAGCCAAACTTAGTTTGGAATCTGTGCAAACTAACTATACTTGCACTGTACCGATGAGGGGCTTTGAGTTCAGTCTGAAGTTGGAATTCAGAAAAGAAGCACTTAAAGTCTACACTTGGCTCAAAGACAACGAAGCCCAGTTGTGTTTTGAAGTAACTCATAAGTAGATGCCAGTTGCAGACTGCCAAGGAATGTTTTTCGGAGTAAGCGGAGTCACTGGAGAAGGAGTCAACGGAGCTGTAGACATCACTCAAGTTTCCTTTACAGAAATCAAACCTGAAATTGAAACCCAATTTGAACTCCAGATAATGCAGATGGAGTTCGAAGAAGAACTCAGACTCCAAAAACAAGAACTCATGGAGTTCTTCGACAGCTTTATGGCTGCCAGCAGTGACCCCAACCTCAAAGGCTTAGAGTCCGAAATCTCTGACTTAAGGACTCAACTGAAGAACCTAGAAAAAAGACTTCAACTCATAAAAGAAAACCTAGCTGACTTAAGTTTTACCGATGAGTTCGAGAAAAGCAGTAACCAACATGTACAGACTATACAAACTACTTTGCAAGGACTTGGAACTAAAGTAGAGTCTATGCATGACTACATAGACAGAAGAGAAATACTTAAGAACCTTTACAACGCCGTAGACAACGAGTACAAAAAGTCTTACTCAACAACTAAGAAACTAGCAAACGCAGTGACCTACTCAGAAGGCCACACAGAACTCATAAAGCAACAAGTATCCCAAGACTGGAGGTTCTTTTGGGTGCTACTTGGACTGCTTGCTTTGGCGCTTTCAATAGGCTTCAGCTTCTACAAGATCCTGACAATAGAGAAGATCCACACACTTTAAAAGAAGTAATTAAATTTCTGAAACTTCATAGTCCTTATTGACCTGTTGGAGTTTTTCTGAGAGATCATCTACAGTTATGGCTTCGAACCTCTGGGTGTAGTGCTCCTGTATTTGGGCAAAGACTTGTTGGCTCATAGGGTCTGACACAATGTTAATAGCAATGCCTCCTCGGCCGTAACGTCCAGTTCTGCCTACTCTGTGCAGGTAAGTCACAGGGTCGGGTTCTTTGTTAGGCCCGGTAGGTGGGTCTAAGTTAATTACCAAGTTGACGTTTCTGAGGTCAATGCCTCTACTTAGCAAGTTTGTAGCGAGAAGCACGTTGACTTCTCCTTTTCTGACTTTGTCTAAGATTTTGTCTCTGTCTTCTTCTGAAACAGTTCCACTGGCTACTATAAACACTTTGTTTCCTTTTTGAGTGAGGAACTGGAACAGAGAGTCTAAGTACTTCTTTGTGTTAATAAAAATAATGCAGCACCTCAGGTCGGACTTCCTAATAATTTCGTGAACTACTTCGAACTTCTCTTGCTTCCGACACTGAATCACGTACTGTCCTACGTTGTCCAGAGTAAGGTCTTCTTGCTTTTCAATTTTGATTTGAAAAGGGTTCTGGATGTTTTGGTTCACGAACTGCCAAACTTGCGCGGGAAAGGTAGCTGAGAACAGAAGTTGTTGGGCACTAGGCATCTGACTCCTAATGGCTGAGATGGTTTTGAGGTTGTCTTCGTGAGAAAACATAAAGTCAGCTTCGTCGTAAACGATGCACTTGACGTGGCTTAGGTCGTTTCCCCTAATAACTCGTTTAATAGTCCCGTGAGTCCCACAAAGCACTTGGCAGTGGGGCAAGTTGACGTCACCTTTTTGCACGAGGCACACGTCTACTCCTATGTTGTTAGCTATTTCTTGGAACACAGCAAAGTTTTGCTGGTTGAGTTCTCTTGTGTGGGAAAGACAGATTACTTGCAGGGCTTTGATTTCGGGGTTAACTCGCGACAAAGACCCTATCACGAAAGTCCCTGTTTTGCCAGTGCCGTTTTTGGACTGGGCTATGATGTTTTTGCCGTTGTTTATAATAGGAATGGCTGTGCCTTGGATCAAGGTGGGGTGTGTCCAGCCTTTCAGCATTAAATTGCGCTCGATGCTTTCGGGAATCATAAGTTCTTCCCAGGTCCTAGAAGAAGCATATACTGTTTCCCCTTCTGAGGTCGTAAGTGTAATGACCTCTTGATCAGAACTTTTGCTTACCATTTATTTTCAGTCAAAGCTAGATTGCTACGGGGGCCAATAATGGAAGGCTTGGAACTTGAAGAATGGCACACTGAACTGAGTTCTTCCAAGGCAACTAGCGAATTCCTGGGCTGTTTTATCAAGGCTTTTGAAGCAACACAAGAAACTAGTTCTCAGAAGCCGGACAAAGAATTTTTAAGGTGCTTTCTTGAAGCGCTCAAAAAGCCCGGTTGAGCTAACTGTAATAACTGTATAAATGGAAGAACGTAAGCCGGCTCCAGTCAACAACTGTCCTTACTCCAAACAAAACCAACAAGTGCCCTGGTGCTTAGTTATCTTTCCGGCTATAGGCTTAGGAATCATTGGCTATGCTCTTTATAACAAATATAAAGCTTAACGACCTATTGAAAAACGCAAAGTTGAAATCTGGTCTTTATACTTGTATCCTAGTTCTTCGCTTAGTTGTTCTAGTTCTTCGTTGTTGCAGAGTTTTTGGCTACCCAGTTGTATTATTGACAGACTCAGAAGTACCCTAAACAATTTGGTTCGCATGGGAATTTCACTAACAAACAGTTTTTTCCTGAACAAAAACATAGCTAGGAATCCAGAGCAATAACAATAATTAAAGTTCCTTTTTTGTTCTTTGTATAGTTCTGAAAACCTAGACTCTGCTTGGCCGTTGCTCAGCTTCAAAGCTTCATAACGATAGAAAAGCCTGAAATACGCGCCTAGAAATTCGTCTTTAGAGGCCATATTAATTATGCTAATTAGTCAGGAGAACCCCTTTTGACAGGTCTTTCGAACTGAGTTACTTCGTTGAACTGGCACATGTCGTTTTTCCTGTTTCCAAAGTCTATTAAGTAAGCTTTGATGTTATCACCTTGCACAAGTACTTTTGGCACTCCGTACTGGAACCCTTCTTCAATCTGTCTTGAAGCCTCTGCAGTGTAGGGCTTGAACTTTCCATCGTCGTCTCTCCAGTACCAAATAACATCCCCAGGTTGTATAGTATGTACCTTGTCTTGGTCTTCTTGAGTGAGGCGTCTCACGGTTCTAGTGATCTTGGAACCTGGAAAAACTTGTTTGTGGGGAGGAGGGTCTTTGAACTCTATTCTGTAGTTAACTCCATTAATACTGATGGGGCAGTCTTTTTGGCCTCTTTGGTAAGCTTGTTCCATTTCCCTTTCATTTTGTGCATTGTAAGGTACAAAAGACCCGTCGTCATTGAGCCAAGCCCACATAGCGTCTTTTCGTGACTCTATTTCTTCAATCTTTTTTTCTAAGTCTTTTTTAGCTTGGTCCAGGTTTTGTTGGTTTTCTCCTTTTAGTATAAAAACCGAATTATTTGATTCAAAAGTTATTGTTTTTATACCGTGGTTGTTTTTGATGCTTTGGTCTGCTTTTCGAGATTTGATTTCTTGGGCAGTGCTTTTATTGCAGTTGACTCTGGTTTCTTTCAATTCTCCCCGTTTGGGCATTTGGCTGATTTTGTTAATACTTTGTTGAGGAGTACTGCTGGGGCTTGTTAAGTTTGGAACTACGGGCACTTGTTTAGGTGGGTTTGCCCGGATACTTGGAGGGGGTTGGCCTATTGGTGGTACCTGAGGAGGTTGTTGAAAGTTAGGAGGTTGTTGAAAGTTAGGAGGCTGTTGAAAGCTAGGAGGCTGTTGAAAGTTAGGCGGTTGTGGAAAGTTAGGAGGCTGTTGAAAGTTAGGAGGCTGTTGAAAGTTAGGCGGTTGTGGAAAGTTAGGCGGTTGTGGAGGGTTTGGCCGAATACTTCGAGCTAGAGGAGGCTGATTTATTGGTAGCACTTGAAAGTTAGGCTGTGGAGGGTTTTCTGGAATAGTTGGAGTTGAAAGGGGATGATTTGCTGGCACCTGAAATTTATGCTGTGCAGGAGGTTGATTTATTGCTGGCACTTGGGTGTTAGGAGGCTGTGGAGGGTTTGGCCGAATACTTGGAGCTGGAGGTTGACTTATTGGTGGCACTTGAAAGTTAGGAGTCTGTTGGAAAGGCTGCGGGGGTTGTTGTGGAAACCCGCTAGTTTTAGGTTGAAAAGCAGCACTTGGATTAGGATTCATATCTAGATTAACATCGTTGGCAGATAAAGTAGAACTATTGTACTGAGATCCTGGAAACCTGTTTGCTGGAAATTTTATTTCTGGGTAGACTGCCTGTGAAGGGTTTCCTATTGAGGGCCCTTGAGGGGCCTGGATATTAGGAAACTGTGGGCCCTGAGGCGTGTGGGTGTTACTCGGTACTTGTTGGTTAAACTGTCTTTGATAAGGGTTGATAGGAATCTCAATCGACCCAGAACTACTTACAGAAGAAATAGAAGCTTGGGCGTTTTGGGATTGTCCCAAATTTCTTGATATTGATCTAACATACTCTGCAGGAGTCATTTCGGAAGCTTGGGTTTGAGTTTGTCCAAACATTCCACCACTGCCTCCAGAAGGATTAGGAGCTTGTCCTAAATTTCCTGAACTTTGGCTGATTGATATTGATTTGATGTACTCAGCAGGAGTCATCCCCGAGGGAAGATTTGGATTACCTGACATTTATAATTATCTATAAACCAATGTTAAGGAGATTCTGGGGAAGCAGACCTGCTTCTGGCAGAACTTCTTCTTTGGTTGATTTTTTCTGTTTGTCCAGGCTGAAGACCTCTTCTGCTTTTTTTGGCGGCTGAATGCACTGGTACTACCTTTTTCTTTTGTTTAGGCTGTTCTGTGTGCTTTTTTTGGTTTTCCATATATTATAAGCACTTACAAATGAGTTCTATGGAAAGCAGGTCTTCTTCAAAGTCAAGCATAGCAGCTTTTGTGGCAAGCGCAAGCACTATAGTTTTGTTTCCTTTAGAAAAGGCCAAACTCCACATCATGGTTTCTGACGGACACAGCAAAAACTACATTCCTTACTACAAACATTCTTTTGAGGTCTTCAAACAACTGCACTCCCAGGGATTCCGCAACCTTTACAGAGGCTGCCACTTCCACTTGGCAAACTCAGTTGCTTGGTCTACTTACTTTTTTGTGTACGAGTCTTGGAAAAAGGTGTTCCCAGAGACCTACAAGCACTCTAGTCCTAATTTGTACAGGTTCACTTTGGCTTCTTGTGCTTCGTTGGTGACTAACTTCATCATTAACCCTCTTATGGTTATGAAAACTAGAGCTTTGTTGCTGAGGAACAGTGAAAACTGGGTAAGGGACACATGGGAGTCCTGCGTTAAAACGTGGAAAGTAGACGGAGTTACTGGCTTTTGGAGGGGGTACTTGCCTGGACTAGTTTTGAGTCTTAACGGATCCATGACTATATTTTTTTACGAAGTTTTAAAAGAAAACCTAGAAAACTACTCTTGGTGCAACGCTTTAGCAGGAGGAGGGAGTAAGTTGTGTGCTACGAGTTTGTTTTACCCAATCACTCTTGTGAAGACTCGGCTCCAACAAGAACAGTACTCAGAAACTATACTTCTAAGTTCAAAAGTAGTAACTAGAAGCAAGGCTTCCAAAGAAATTTACGGAGGGATTTATGACTGTGTCAGACAAATTCTGAGTTTCGAGGGTTTCAGAGGGTTTTACAGAGGACTCCCTATAACCCTTGCAAGGGTGGTTCCTGCACACGCTTTGTTCTTTTCTGTTTACGAAAGAGTTTTTAACCTAATTACAAGCTAATCTTCGTGAACCTGCTCGAACTCAACAGGTTTGGACCTCGCAGACCCTTCCTTTTGGGTGTCACTTTTAACGTTCCGGTAGATGTGAGCTGCACTTCTGTCGGTGAAAAGAGGTTGGTCGTAAACGTCGTACTCGTCTTCAGAAGCAAACCCTGCACCAACGCCTTCACTCTGGTTAAAAAGCCTTTGGTCGTACACTGAACTCTGTGTAGGTCTGGCTTGGCCCAGTGCTACTTTTTCACTGACATCTCTTTCTTTTTCGGTTTTCCTTTTTTTGTTTTCAAGTCTTTTTTCCCTTTCGATTTCTTTGGCTCTTATGTACCTGATTTGGTTCCTTTCTTCTTCTTCGCGGTTCCTTTTGTGGGGTTCAACAGCTAGTTTGGCTCTTTCAGCGCGTGCTTGGGCGGCAAGTTCCCGCATGTGTTCTTCTTTCTTTTTGGCTTCTTTGAGAGCAAGTTTCCTTTGGAGTTCTTCTCTAGCTTTGACTTCTTCGTGGGCGTTCTTTTCAGCTGTGTAAAGGGCTTCAGCGAACTTAGGGAACTTTTGCGACACCGTAGCCGTGTGAAGGTGTCTTCCATCAGCAGACAGTCTCATTTCTATGGGGATAGTGTAGCCTTTGGAGTTTTTCCAGTTAGAAATGCAGGGGGGGATTTTCCAGTCTTGCTGGTCTTTGGCTGTGAGTTTCCTCGGAGGCGACCGGTTTATGGGAACTAATTGGTCTGTTGGTGCTCTGGGAACTCTTCTGTGGCTGAACTTAACAGGTTCCATGGGGTCTTGTTGTTGTTCTTGCATTTGAATCACTTTGGTGGTTCCATTCGAGTTGTGTTCTAAGTAGTAAGCAGAGTGCACTGAGTTAAGAGCTTCACTGCCTACTTTGGAAACAGCTATTTTCCCGTTTATAGTGGTTTCGAGCTGGGCTTTGGTTTTAAGGGTGTTTAGGGCAATTTCTTCTTGTGAGGGTTTTGAAAGGTCGTATTCGGGCAAGTCTCTTCTTCTTAAAGACATTTATAGGTAAGTGAAAATTCAATATAGAAATATGCCTTTTAAACTACTCATAGGTATTTTTGCTGGTTTGGGTTTGTGTTACCAGTTAGACTATTTGCCTCCCTCTGGAGTTCCTCCTTCAATAAGGTCTGACTGCCAAATGAACTACGTGGCGTCTACTGGTTCTTTGTTTGTGTTTGGAGGGGGTTCTGAAGAGTCATTCAAAGAAATTTGGGAGTACAAAACTAGTTTGGGCAGATGGGACCACATACACCCCCATACTTCATTAAGTCCAGAGCCGCGTCTGAACTCAGGCAGTTTTGTGATCAACGATAACCTTTGTGTGTTTGGTGGATTAGGCAGTATGGGTGACCTTCAAGACATTTGGTGCTTTAGCATAGAAGGAAGAAGAGTAAACTATACTTAGTGGTACGAAGTTAACCCTACTGGAAGTATTCCCTGTCCTGCGTACAGATTTTCTTATTTTCAGGCGCAATTTAACGAGACCAACTACTTTTTTGTTTTTGGAGGACACACTTCGCCAAAGTGCCAGAATGAACTTTTTGCGTAATTCTTACATAGACTGGATTTGGACAACTGGGTTTGGAAAAAGCTGCCCAGGCAAGGAGAAGTCCCCACTGGAAGGAAGTCTCCTTCTTTGAACTACTACGAAGGATCCCTTTACTTAACGGGTGGCGAAGACTTGGTCACCAACCACCCTTTTCCTTCGGACTTTTACAGGTACGACTTAACTATTCAGAAGTGGGAAAACTTAACTAGTAGTTCTACTTACACCCACAGACACCTTCATGGGTCCTGCGTTTATGAGGACTACTTGTACATCATTTATGGATGGTCCAACAAAGCAAACGTAAACATTGACTCCCTTGAAAGAGTAAACCTTAGCGATCCTAGCTACAAGTGGGAAACTGTAGCTGTTAACAAGGAAAATGACTACTCTAAACTGCTGAGGTCTACTTATGGATACTCCTGTGCAGGGGATAAGTTCTACATGTTTGGAGGGTATTCCTTTGAAAGTTTAAGGAACTCTTTGGTAGCTTTTGACCTAAGTAAGTACCCACTTGAGTACGAAATAGTATCAGACGACTACTTTGGCCCTTTAAGTCGAGCAGAACACTCAATGGTCATGATCAACGGCTACTTTTACGTCTTTGGAGGAGTAAACAACAAAGAGATCCTAGGAGACTTTTGGAAGTATGAAGAAAGCTCAGACACCTGGACTGAGATAGAAGGACAACTCATAGGGAGAAGAATGGGTCACGCCTGTGCTGCTTACTCTGACATTATGGTTATTTGGGGAGGCCAAAACCAAGTAGGCCTTTTAAGTGATGCTAAGGTTTACAATGCCTTTTCAGGAACTTGGAAAAGCATTGAAATTAATAGTGACTCAGTTCCCGCTCCTAGAAAAAACGCTTGTGCAGCTATGATTAAAAACAAAGTTTACTTGTATGGAGGAACTACCCAGTCTGGGCTCTCCAGTGATCTCTGGAAACTTGATTTGGGCAAAGGAGAATATGAGTTGCTTAGTAAAAACAGCTTAAAAGGTCCTGGGCCATTGAGTGGGCACACTTGCTACATGGACTACCTTACCTCTAGGTTTTACGTTATGTACGGAAAAACTACTAGCAGCATGCCTCTGCAGCACGTGCACTACTTTGACTTGAACACTTTAACTTGGCACAAAGTACTTGACAAGATTTACAGCCTTGAAAGAAGCAGGGCAAAGGCTAGCATTTTCAAGCTAGAGAATAAACTCTTTGTGGCTGGAGGAACTGTTTGGGACTTAGAAGCTGCAAATACTTTTTACTCGGTAGACTTGGAGTCAGGCGAGTACACTGACTACAGAGGTTTGGAGTACGTTAGTTTTGGAGCAGCTTCTCTTTACTATAAAAACTACTTTTACATCAAAGGAGGGGGTTCTATTTCAGGCTACGCCATCAGAGAGTACACTCCAAGCAACGTGTTTATGAAAATAGACTTCAACGGAACAGACCAAGCAGTTAAGTGCAGCCCTGGGTCTTACCAAAGCACCAATCAGTGCATAGAATGCCCTCGAGGAACTTTTAGCGATGAGTTTGGCCTTAAAAGCTGCAAGCCTTGCCCAGAAGGATCCTACAACCCTTACAAAGGAGCTACTACTAAGTACCAGTGCAAGCCCTGTCCTCAAGGATACTACTGTCCTAAGAAAAGAAGTTTTAACTACCTACAGTGTTCAGGACCAAATTCTTGTTACCCAGGTTCATCAAAGCCCAACGAAACAATTGTTCAAGAAAACTACCAAACCTTCCAACCTGGATTTTTATCTGACTCAAACACAAAGTACCAAAGTTTGAGTTCAAACACCAGAGTCTTTTTTATTTCTCTAGGACTTTCGTGCTTGGTGTTGTTTTTGGGAGTTAGAAAAGCTAGAGGAGTCATTCAGAAGTTTGACTTTTACAGGTCTTTTCATAACTACACTACAGACAAACCCATGGTCTTTAAAAAGACTTTCCTAGGAGGGTACTTTTCACTAGTATTTGTGCTGATTTCAGTGTTTATACTTACGGAATCAGTAATAGCTTTGTGGTTGAACAACACTCAAGAAACTAAAACTCTGGTGCCTTATGTAGTTCTTGAAAAGCAAAATAGTGATATAAAAGCCGACTTTGCAATTAACCTTAAACTTTACAACTACGGAGCAAGTTGCGTACTGGACCAACAGTGCCACCCCAGCATAAGTTTTAGTTACGACTTTATAATAGGGGACTTAAAAACTACTTGTGAAGTGTTTGAGACTAAAGGATGCTCCATAAACTTTACTTGCAGTAACTGCAGAACAATCACTGGAAGCAAAATCAGCTTAAGTGTTTACGAGCTGTTTGCGTATGCTTCTGCAATACAACTGAACATGACTTCTACTTCTTCGATCCCTGATGAGCCCAGTTTAGTGCTTCAAACTATAATAGCTGACCCTCAAAAAGTGTACATTGGAAACTCACCTACTCAGTTCTTTGTGAACTTAATTCCTTCCGTAGGTTTTACTTAGATATTCCAAGACTTGGACTACGAAGAAACAGGCTACCACCTTTCAGCACTAGAAGTTCCAATTGAAGGCTCGCAGTATAAACTTGAAGAGTAATCTTTATTCAGGTTAAGTGTGGAGTCTGACTTAAACGTTGAAATTAACATTGAAAGAAGCAACTCTGGACTTATCACTACAAGAACTCAAAAAGAAGCTGTACTGGTGAGCTTAAGTACTTTAGTGGGGTCTTTAGTAGGGATATTTGGGGCTTGTAGGTTATTGATGGTTTTGTTTGAAAGGCAGTCACATGAGATCAACAAAGTCCTTAGAAGCAGAGAAAACTTGAAAGGAATTCACTCGCAAATAGACAGGCTAGAGTCTTTTGTGTTTGGGAAAAACAACAATTAACTAGGTAAAGCTTATGGTGTCTTGGAACCTTTTGTTGAGGAGTTGGTACTTTTTCGTCCTGATTTCGTTTAAGTTTTCGCTTTTTTGTTCAATGAGTTTGCTAAGACGTGCAAGTTCTTGAGAGCCTAAGTAAGAGTTTCCTTCAGAGTTAATCAGTGCTTTGTACTCGGACTTTAAATCTTCAATTTCGTTTTCTAGTTGTTTTTCTTGGAAGCTTTTTTGGGGTTCTTCTGAAAGGTCAGTTTTCCTAACAAAAGACTCTTCTGTCTCGTAGTCTTTGTGGCCTAAAAAGGCTCTAGAAGTAAAGTAGTAGTCGATGTTTTCTTCTAAAAGAGATTTTTCTTTTTCGAGTTGTTGGATGGTTTGGTTGTAGAGTTCGTTTTCTTGGTCTCTGCTGGAGACTTCTCTTTGGAGTCTGTCTATTTCTCTTTTGTAAAGAACAATTTGAGAGTCTTTTTGTTCAAGCTCTTTAACTAAGTTCCTTAGTTCTTGGTTTTCGAATTCTAAGTCGTGAGTGTTGCTGTCTAGTGTTTTGAGCTTCTCTTCTAGGTACTCTATGTGGGTGTTGTATTCTTTTTCTTTGTAGTAAAACTCTTTTTTTAGTTGTTGTGAATAGTTTTCCCAGTATTGGTTTGTTTCTTGGAGTTTGTTTTCTGAGTTCTTAAGTTGGTTGTTCAGCTCTGAGTTTTGGGCTTTTAAGTCTTGGATTTGGTTCTGCAAAGCTTTTAAGGCTGCGGCTGCTGCTGAGTTTTCGCCTCTGCTTTTCTTTAGTGGACTCGATAAACTTTCCATTTAAAGGTAAATCTATATGTTTTCTGAATAATACATAAGAATGGCTTACATTGTTAAATGGGTGTTTGTGTAGCCAAAGGAAGAAAAGACCTTAGAAAGGATAGCCTTTCAAGCACAACTAGCTGGTGCATAACTGGGTCCAGAAGTAAGTTTCAATTAGAAATACTGAAGTACTATAGAATTTGTAAACAGGTCGGAAGTGGGAAATTTGGTGTAGTAAGGGAAGCTTACAGGCTAAGCAACTCTGAAAGGAACGACCAAGCTCTAGACCTAGAAAAAGCACCTAAAGTTGCAATTAAAAGCACTTTGAAATTCAGAAAAATCCATGAGACTGAGGACAGTGTAAAGGAGCTAGGAATGCTAAAGTGCATTAACCATCCCAGAGTCTTAAAACTCCTGGAAGGGTTTTATGATGGTTGCAGTGTGCACATAGTTACTGAGTATTGCGAAGGAAGACCACTATCAGAAATACTGGCTAAAAGCGGCCCACTAAACGAGTTGCAAGCTTCAAATGCAGTGAGAAGTATTCTAGAAGCTTTGAACTACTTGCACGGGCACAACATAGTCCACAGGGACTTAAAACTGGACAACGTAATCATTTGTGACGAAGAGGACTACTCAGATCTGAAAGTAATAGACTTTGGGTTTTCAAGGTTCTTTAAAAAAGGAGAAAACTTGATCCATAAAATAGGCACTGCTATGTTTATAGCTCCTGAAGTACTTAAAAGAAACTACAGTAAGGAGTGCGACGTTTGGTCGCTAGGAGTAATGACTTACTTTATGCTATTTGGAAGTGGGCCTTTTATCTCTAGTTCCCACGACATGCTTTTCGATGAAATCAGAAACTTCAGGCCTAGCTTTTCTAAACAGACACGCCAAAAAATAAGCCCGGAAGCTATTGACTTAGTTTCTGAAATGCTGACAGTGAGTCCTTCTAGGAGAATTTCAGTGCAAAAAGCCTTGAAACACCCCTGGATTTCTAAGTTCCAAGAGAGCACCCAAGTACCTTATGAAATTTGGAAGTCGCTTGTGAGCTGTAAAAGGAGTTTTGCTTTAATAGAAGAAACTAAAAAATCCATTTGTAAGTATTTGCCTACTTTTAGGCTTAAGAAGTACACTAGAGCATTCAATGCTTTAGACAAGTCTAAAAAGGGCTTTGTGTCAAGTCAAGACTTAAAAGCTGGTTCCCTAAACGAAGTTGAAAGTGCTCTGTTAAACCTAACAGGTTCTAAAAAAGGAGTCCTCTACTTCAACGAGTTTGTAGTAGCTACTTTTGACTATAAGCAAGAGCTTCAAGACAAGGAACTTCTGGCAGCTTTTAAGTCTTTTGATATAGACAACGACGGCCTTCTGAATTACGAAGACCTCCAAAGCCTGTCTGGAGTGCCTGACTTAGAGCTTCCAGTGAACTTTGAGCAATTCAAAGAAGTTTTTTACAAGCATGTGTAAAGGTAACTTAAGATTATAAAAATGAAAGGAGTTCAAGACTTAAAAGAAGCAGACCTGCTGTCAACTCTAGAAAAAACTCAAGTATTGCAGGAGTCAAGGTGTTTCGGAGCTTCTCCTATAATAGCTCACGAGTGCATTCCAGTTATGAGCAAAGTACTGCTTCTCCTAAACCAAGGATCTGAACTCACTGATACAGAAACCACAGACATCTTTTTCAGGGTTTCCAAACTGTACCAGTCAGAGCACTCCCACATCCGCAAACTGTTATTCTTGCTGCTGAAAGACCTGAACCCCAAGGAGGGGGAGGTCTTTATGATCACTAGTTCGCTTTCTCGGGACGTCTCCACTGCTGAGAACCCTTACTACAAAGCAGGAGCCCTTAGAGTTATGGCCAAAATAATCGACCCTTCACTTCTGCTCCAGATGGAAAGGTACATTAAAAACTGCATTGTTGACAAGAATGATGCTGTAAGTGCTTCGGCCTTGCTCACTGGACTCAAACTCAGCAAAAGCCACCCTGAAGTAGTTAAGAAGTGGGTCACTGAAGTCCAGGAAAAACTCAACTCTAAGAACTTCAACGTGCACTACCACGCTATGCTTCTTTTGTACGAAATGAAGAAAAACGACCCTTTGGCTCTTTCTAAGTTTTTTGAGTCTATGATTGGAGCTAACTTAAAGTCTCCTTTAGCCAGAACCCAGCTCATAAGGTTCATGAGGATTAGTCTCAAAAACATCCCCTTTGACAAGTTAATTCTGCAGAAAATAGGCAACTTTCTGATGTCTGCTTTGAAACAAAGCCAAGACATGGTAGTCTACGAAGCAGCTAAAACTATTTGTGAGTACTCAGATATCCTTGAAGGCTACAATGTTTCAGCAGCCATTGCTGTTCTCCAGCTATTTTTGTCTTCAAACAAAAATACAACTAAACTTGCAGGCATCAGAACTATTAACAACTACGCAGTCAAGCACTCCAACTTGCTTTACTCCTCCACCAGGGAGTACGAACCCCTTATTTCTGAGTCTAACAGAACGATTGCCACAATGGCTATTTCAACCCTGCTCAAACTCAGCACAGAAGACAATGTAGACCACCTTTTAAGTCAGATTGAACAGTTCATGAGTGAGTGCACAGACGACTTTAAGATTGAGTTGATTGAGTCAGTTAAAACCCTGTGTGCCCGGATGCCCCAAAAAACTAAGTCTTTGTTGAACTTTGTAGGAAGTGTTTTGAAAGGAGAAGGAGGGTTTTTGCTCAAACAAAACATTGTGGACACCTTAATGAACCTTATAGAGTCACTTCCAAGTAGCTCTGAAGTTATTCTGACAGTGCTGGCAGACTTCATTGAAGACTGTTCTTTTGAGTTCCTGCAGTGCAAAGTTCTTTTCATTCTAGGGGAACTAGGCCCTAATACAAGCGACCCTTCGCGGTACATCAGGTACATCTACAACAGATTTATTTTGGAAAAAGGAATGGTCAGGGCAGCAGCAGTGACTGCTTTAGCTAAGTTTGGAAGAACTACTTCACTAGCTGAAAACGTCCAGGTTTTATTGAAGCGCTGTTTAGAAGACAAAGAAGACGAAGTTAGAGAAAGAGCTAAGTTTTACCTAAATTGTTTGGAAAAAGACCACTTGCCCTCATCAATCATGCCTGTTTCTATTTCGCAACTTGAAGCAGGAGTCTTAAAGTGCCAAGAGTCAGGCAAGCCTTTCTCACTTGAAGAAGCCCAAACTGTCAAAGAAAAACCTGAAGAAACTAAAACCCAGGGCAAACTTCCTGAAAAACCCAAACCTACTGGACTCCAAAGCATTCCTGACCTTTCTAAGTTAGGCCCGCCAATAGTTTCAACTAACTCTTCTCCACTCACTGAGAAGACTGCAGAGTTCTTGGTGTCTTACGCAACCCACTACTTCGAAGACTTTGTAGTACTGGACTTCACAGTAGAAAACACCTTAGAAACACAAAGCCTTGAAAACGTAATGGCTGACATGCAGTTCGAAAGAACACCTTTAGAGCAGCTCCTAGTTGAAGACGACGGAATCGAGATTTACCCTTGCAAAGAAGTTCAAAAGCAGGCCTCAGGCAAGGTTTACGTGAAACTAAAGCTTTTAGAAGGGTCTGTTAGAGGAAGCATTCCTACAGCTTTGAAGTTCGACGCAGTGGAGTACGAAGGAGACCAAGTAGTAGCTCGGTTTGAAGACCACTACCCCGTGGAGAATGTTACAGTTGAACTTGCAGCCTATACACAGGGTTAATCTAATATCCGTTTTAAATAAATGTCGTCTAAGGACAAGTTGGAGTGGAACAGGTTTGCAATCACCCCTGAAGAAATAGGAGACATGCTGGTTCAAGATCACATTAGAAATGGCAAAAGCTTAGCTATTTTGAAAAAGCACAATGGACTACTAGGCATCACGCAAACCCTAAAGTCCGACTTGATGAGAGGCATCTCGTGTGAGCCTGAAAGCTTGAAAATGCGTGAAGAACACTTTGGAAACAACCAGCCCTATGTGAGGGAGCGGAAAGGTTTTTGGTTTTTTGTTTGGGAGTCATTAAAAGACACAGTTTTACAAATTTTAATAGTGGCAGCGGTGGTATCCCTAGTAATAGGGTTTGCCCAAAAACCTTCTTCAGGCTGGCTCGAAGGAGTAGCAATTCTTTCTGCCGTAGTTATTGTGGTGGTAGTTACTGCTGTCAATGACTCTATGAAAGAAAAGCAGTTCATAAAACTGAACCAGCAGGTAGACACTCACAAAGTAGTAGTCACTCGCGATGGCTCTGAAAAAGAAATCTCAGCAAAAGAGTTGCTGGTTGGAGATATCATGTGCATAGGTCCTGGAGAGATCCTTCCTGCTGACGGGTTACTTGTAAAAGGTTCAAACATAGTTGTTGACGAAAGTGCACTTACTGGAGAATCTGATACTGTGAAGAAAAGCGAACTCAGAGGCAGTGACTACAACAGTGACATTTTTTTGATATCAGGTTCCAAAGTAATAGAGGGCAATGGGCTAGTTTTGGTGTGTGCTGTTGGGCCTCACTCAGTGCAGGGCAAAAACAAAAGACTCACAGACCACCTAGAAGAGGACCAAGAAACCCCCTTGCAAGAGTCACTCACAGGCATTGCTGCTGGGTTGGGAAAACTAGGTTTCTATGCTGGTTTGGTTCTTACTCTTGTGCTTATTGGGCACATTTCTTTTGACTCAGTTGTGGATGGAAAGTGGGACAAAGAAGCAACCGAAGGTTTGGTTTCGGCGGTAATTTTAGGAATTACTATACTGGTAGTAGCTATTCCCGAAGGACTACCTTTAGCCCTGACACTAGCAATGGCTTACTCAGTTTTCAGAATGAAGGAAGAAAACATCTTTGTGAGGCACATCAAAGGGTGCGAAACAATGGGAGCAGCCACTTATGTGTGCTCAGACAAAACTGGAACTCTTACAGAAAACAGAATGAAAGTTACTAGGTCTAAGTTCTACAGGACCCAAGGCACTCACCTTACAGAGCACCAAAAAAAGGTAGTATGCCAAAGCATTTCTCGGAACACCACAGCTTTTATAACTCTTAAAGACGGAATTCAGGAGCTCATAGGAAACAGAACTGAGTGTGCTATGCTCCAGCTTGTGGAAACCTATGGAGAAAAGTACCAGCTTTTGAGGGACATCAATTCCATCAAAGTGCAGTTTGCTTTTAACTCTTCAAGCAAGAGAATGACAACAGTGTATGGGTACCAGGGAAAAACAGTTGTCTACACTAAAGGAGCTCCAGAAGTAGTTTTAAAGTATTGCAAGTACTTAGCAATGCCTGATGACTCAGTGGCTGTCCTTGACGAAAAGTTAACTGCTGAAATCAAAGAAGAAATAGCTTCTTTTTCTAAAGACGGACTCAGGGTTTTAGCTCTTGCTTGCAAAACAACCCAAGAAGTTTACGAACCAGATGTTTCTCAAGAAGAATTCGAAAAAGACTTGGTGTTTCTAGGCTTACTAGGAATCGAAGACCCACTTAGGAGCGAAGCTAAAAATGCAGTTGACAAAGTCCAGCACGCAGGCGTTAAAGTAGTTATGGTTACAGGTGACTCACTAGAAACCGCTATTAAAATAGCAAAGGAGTCAGGCATTTTAGAACCAAGCTTCACTAACGAAGAGTCCCAAGCTATGGAAGGCTACGAGTTCCGACAAAGAGCAGGTGGCCTTGTGACTCAGTTTGACGAAAACGAAAAAGTGTCTGGGTTCAAAGTAGGCGACATAGAAGCCTTTAAAGAAATGGCTTCAGGCTTAAAAGTCATAGCTAGGTGTTCTCCAGAGGACAAGCTTCTGCTAGTAATGGGGTTAAGGCAACTAGGAGAGGTTGTAGGAGTTACTGGAGACGGGTCCAACGATGCAGCTGCACTTAAACAAAGTGACATTGGACTAGCTATGATGTCTGGAACTGCACTTGCGAAGGAAAGTGCTGACATTATACTAATTGACGACAACTTTATGTCGGTGGTTAACTCTGTGAAGTGGGGCAGAAACGTGTACTCATCCATTAGAAAGTTTTTACAGTTCCAAATAACTGTGAACGTTGTGGCTTTAGTAGTAAGCATAGTGGGGGCTTTGACTGTAGAAGACTCGCCTTTAACAGCTGTGCAGATGCTTTGGGTGAACTTGATAATGGACTCATTGGCAGCGTTAGCTTTGGCTACAGAGCAGCCTACAGAGGACCTTTTTGACTCCAAACCCTTTGGAAGGAACGAGAGCATCATCAACTCTGACATGTACGCTACAATAGTTTCACAAACAGTTTACCAAGTAGCTGTGTTGTTGGTTCTGTTGTACTTAGGCCCGAGCATCTTTGACATTGAAGAAAGCTTTGGAAAGGACGAATGGACAGAAGACAACGGAAGGCACTTCACAATGTTTTTCCACACTTTTGTGATGCTACAAGTTTTCAACGAAATAAACTGCAGAAAACTCAGTTTGAAAGAGTGGAACTTCTTCAAAAACTTCTTCCAAAACATGATGTTCGCTGTAATACTTGTGGCAACAGTAGCAATTCAACTTATGCTGGTAGAACTAGGCGGAGAACCCTTGAAGTGCTCTCCTTTAAGTCTGGAGCAGCATGCAGCTTGTATTCTGGTAGGAGCTGCAGGGTTGTTGGTGGCTCTGATTGTTAGAATTTGTGCAACTTCATTTAAGTTTAAGTCACAACAAAAGTCCAAAGAAGAAACTCCCTTACTAATTAACTCTTAGTGTGAGATTAAAGGAAGTAGTAGTAAAGCTTGGATTTAAGTGAGTCTTTGAAACCCCCGTATATCACTGGTTTCTGGCCTGCCCACTTTAAGCAGTTCTTAGCTAGTCGTTGATGCTCTTCAGGAGAAGCTTGCTTGCTTAAGAAATGCCTGACTGTGTGGACAAATACTCCTTTTTTGGCATGGTTTTTAAAGGATGCCTGCGAATAGTAGTCCAAAAAGTTAGCACAAGCTCCAAACAAGTAGTACTTTTTAGAAGGCTTCTCAACAAACCCAGAACTTATGTTGTAAACCAAACCTCCATGGTTCAGAATCTGCATCTTCTGTATTGCTTTTGAGATGACCACAGAAGGCACTATTATTTGTTTGTCACAAGTTTCACTAAACACTTTGTAGTCTGAGTCCTCTTTAAGTTCAAGCAGAGACATGTGGCTGTAAGCGTTGACCACTAAGTGGATGTCCACTCCGTTTATGGTGATGTCCAGTTCTTCCAGTAGCTTGTTTAAGTCGTGGTCTTCTGAGTAAGAAAGCTCTAGAAAGTTCACGTTCACTAGCTTTGAAGCGCAAAGACTCTTTGCGTAGTTCTCCATAGAGTTCATGTCTTTGCCTACAAAAACTAGTTGGAACCCCCTTTCAGCTAGTTCTGCAGCAAATCCTTGACCTATTGCAGTGTCTGCCCCCAGAATCAAAGCCCACTTGGGCACAAAGTCCTCCTCAGAGTCACTACGGCTAAGTTTAGCGTACTTACTGGGCACTGAGCACTGAATGCCCTGAATCACCAGTTCTATTGCTTTTTTGCCCAAACTCACTGCAGAGTAAGCTGCCAAAGCGTATATAATCTTAGACCTAAGGTTAAGGGTTGAGTTTTGAACTGTGAGTGTAAGAGAGAGTTCAGGCAGTCCTAAAGACTTTAAGAATTCAAAGGTGTGACTCCAGACTTCCATGATTATACTTATTAATTCGACTGGAGTTCTATAGTAACAGGGCCGTCGTTGGTCATATGGATGTTCATGTACTGGCCAAAAGCCCCTGTTTGTATTTTGTTGGGGAAGTAGCTCTTTTTAAGCTCCTCCACAAACTGCAAGTAAAGCTCTTGGGCTTGTTCAGGTTGCATGGCCATGTGAAAGTCAGGTCTGTTTCCTTTTAAAACTCCGTACAAAGTGAACTGGGAGATCACAAGCACTTCAAAGTCTTTTTGAGTCACGTTGAGACTCCACCTTTTTTCACCGGACCAAAGACGCACACTAAGTACTTTCCTAGCTAGTTTTTGAACGTCTTCTAAAGTGTCGTTTCTGCTAATTCCAAGCAAAACTACTAGGCCAGGCCCTATTGCTCCTACGCACTCTTGTCCTACGTGCACACTTCCATTAAGGACTCTTTGAATTACTACTTTCATTGTAATGTTTATTAGAGACTCTTTGGAAATCTGAGGTAGTGTAGAGGGAACACGGTCGCCTTACGCGCGAGAATCCCAGGTTCAATTCCTGGCCTCAGACTTTTTTAATCAATATACAATTACTGGACTTAAAACAACTTTCATATTTAACAACTATTCAAACAAACAAGCAAGCCATGGTGAAATTATTCCATTAATCTTTATAAACTAACCCGCCTCCCTTTTCACAGTAAAAATTTAGAATCGCTTCATTTTTACGGTCAGAACTATAATATGAAACTCGAGTTTTTAAAGATCAGACCACTCCAACTCCCGAAAGCATTTGCTTAATGATATAAGAACCTTAAATACTTAAGAACATAAGTTAATAAAATATGCAAGGTTCAAGCAAAAAGAACAACCTGGCAAGCAAGCAAGCGGTTCGCAAGCGCAACCCCTCTGGTCCCCCACAGAACCAAGAAACTCCAACAGCAAATAGTTCCGTTCCCTTTACTAGCGGCAAAACAACCTCATGTTACTTTTGCAAACGCTCAGCACCTCCGCTGGTCTCCCTCTCGCCGAGCCATATTATTAACATCCAGGGATGCGCCCATGAGCTGTGCATAAATTCAAGAGGGTGCTGTATGTGTGGAGTTTTGGGGCTGTTGGTTGAGTGCGGAGCTCCAGAATGCAGTCGTTTGATCCACCCTTGGTGCTCAAAAGCTTATTCACTTGCTGACAAAGATACAGTTTTGTGCGACATGCATGATTCTAGAGCACGCAAAAAGGACTCCAGTCGGCTTACTTTTATCAAAACTCAGTGCCGCAAAATTCCGAATTCTAGTTTGTGGAAGGCCGAGTACAAAAGTAGGGAGTCTCCGGCTGCGCACTGCAACGGGTACGTTTTCTGGTTCATTATCAACTTGGAATATTTCCCACAGGGGTTTAACCTCAGTTATTTTCCAGAGTTCCCACTCATCCAGGGCGTCCAGTGCGACTCACAGCTGCCATCCGAAGAGTCTTTGAAAAAGGACAATCATTTTGTCGATAACTTGATAAGATTGTACGAACGAGAGCTTCGCCATTTAAGTCAAAAAAATTCCAAAATCAAAGATGAGATCAAAGAAAAAACCCACCCTATTTCTGTGGGAAGCGTGAAAGACATGAGTGAAGACGAAAAAATCATTGCTGAGATCAAGTGTTTGAAATACGAGTGGGCCAACGACGAGTATTTAAGTTACTACGAAAAAAACTCCCACTTCGAACCCCAAGAAAAAGAAGTAAATTCTTTCGCAGGCTTGAGAAAACACCAAGACAAAAGAACACAACAAGTTACTTGTGCAGTTTGCAACGAAAAAGAATGCCCTGACTTAGACCCTTTTGTCACCTGCGAGTCTTGTTCCATAAACGTCCACTTGAAGTGCTACGGAGTTCCTCAGTTTGCTCATAGCTGGAAGTGCGACCCCTGCCAAATTTACTCCAAACAACAAACACAAAGCCTGCACTGTGCTTTGTGTCCTAAAAAAGGAGGTGCTTTGAAACCTACAGTTCACAAAAACGACGGAAGTATGAACCTGCCTAATTACACTCTGCCTTACCCAAGTCGGTCTAAAAACGAAAAAATTCTGTACGTTTGGTGCCACGTGTTCTGTGCACTGCACATTGAAAAAGTAGTTTTCCAAGACTTAACAAATCTCGAAGGGATAGACTTATCCCAAATAGACCCAGCAGACTTTTGCTACGAATGTGAAGTTTGCAGAACTTGCAAAGGAGCTTGTGTTAAGTGTTGCTTCGCAAGGTGCAACGCAGCTTTCCACCCTGAGTGCGGCAAAGGCTATTACGTAACTACTCGGACTTCTGAGGACAAAATATACTGCCCTTTGCACAGACCTCTTCAACTACGCAAAATGCTTGAAAGCAGCGAAAAAAAGATAGTGGACGACTTGTTTAAGTTCTGCAAGTCTTTTGAAAAGTGGGAGCAAAAGTACCAGGTGCCTATGCGTCCAGTCAAACGCAAACGTGAAAGCCGGCCTAAAAACTCCAACGGACGCAGCTTTACCAACGACGAAGACCTGACTTTGGAATTCCGCATCCAGCAGTTCCTTTACAAACTAAACCTAAGTCAAAAAGACCCCTTCATACTGCACATAAACTTACAAGCAAGCACCAGGAAGTCCAAAATAGGAATTACGCGTCCTAACTTCTACACGTTGATTATCCCAGAAGTTATTCTGGAAGAAAGACTCTCAATTCCCAACCGGACTCCTGAAGAGTGCTTTAAAAGGTACCAAGACACTCTGTACAGCCGTCTCAGAAACGACATTTTGTTAAGGGGCAAAAGACTCAACATCTACCACGGGCTAGACTTAGTTTGTTTCCGAAAGGATTCCCGCAGGTCCTCCAAAAAGAAAAGAAGACCTACTCCCAAACAGAGCAAAGAAAAGTACTGCTTCTGCGACCGCCCTTACTTCTACAGCTTGCCCAAAGACCCTTCTTGGAGCGAAGAATTCTACGAACAGAAACTTAAAGAAAACGAAATGATTGCTTGCACCTGCTGTGGCAACTGGTTCCACCTTGTGTGTGTGGACTACCCTGGCACAGGCGAAGAGGCTTGCTTCGACGACATTTGGAAGTGCCCTAACTGTATCAACAGATCTAACAGGAAAAAAAACAACGGAGCTTTCAACATGAAGTACCTAAACAAGGGAGCCATCATGAGTGACTTGAAGGAAGGAGTTGTTACAAGAAGAGCTATTAACAAAACTAAGTAGTTAGCTGTCTATTAGTAACTTAATCTAATTCGTCCAGTTCTTCTTGTTGTTTGGCTACAATTTCTTCTATTTTGTTCTGAACAGCTTGTTCTTGGAAAGGCCTTTTTTGGTGTTCTGACTCGTCTAGGATTTCTTCTTCAGTGTTTTCGATCAGAAATTTGCTAGGAGTTTCTTGAACAACTTCTTGGGAAGTTTCTTGAGGCTCTTTAGGTGCTTCTAAATAAGGAATTTCCTCTTCTTTTTGGCTGTGCTCGTCGCAAGAAGAAGTATGGGACTCTTCTTTTTCGCTGCTTGTGTAGCCGATGTAGGACACTTCTGGAGTTTCTGACCTAGAAGTGCTGTTCCACTCGTCACTGCTTCCTTCGCTGCCTAGTGTGGAGTCTCCTGAGTGGGGGTCTCTGTTTCTGTGGCTTTCAATCATTTCTCTGAAAGCCCTGTGCTGGCGAAGGCGTTCTTGTTCTCTTTCTTCTTGCCACTTCCTTCTTTCTTCACGTTCAGCTTGAATGCCTCCCCTTACAAAGGCTTCTGCGAACCTTTTTTCTTCAGGGGTAACAGGCCGGTCGTCCAGGAACTTTAGAGAGGGCAGTTGGTTTACTAAAGTTTTGCGGTAGTTTTGGATCTTTTTGCACACAGGGTTGCCTTGCAAGTAGAGCACAGCAAGGTTAGGCATTTTTTGGAGGACTTCTGGCAATATCTGGGGGTCTTCGATTTTGTTGTGAGAAAGGTCTAGCACTGTTATCGAGTGGAGTTCTGCAAGGTGAATTACGTCGTCTAGCCCGTTGGTGCCTATTCTGTTTCTTTGCAGGTTCAAAGTTTCTAGAGTCTTGTTTGACTGCAGATTAGAGACGGTTGTGATCAGGTTGTCACTTAAGTTCAGAATCTTAAGTTCTGAAAGCGTTTCGAGTCCAGAGATTTCTCGGACGCAGTTTTCGTGCAGATAAAGACACCTTAGTTCCTTGCAGTTTTCTAGTCCTGAAATGACTTCAATGGCATTTCCTTCAATGTAAAGAACTTTGAGTCCTGTGAATTCTTCTAGGTTTTCTATTTGTTTGAAACCTTTGTAGTGCAAGTACAGTTTATCGTTCAGGTACCTGGTGCTGTAGTAGTTCTTTATGTCGCTTCTCAAAAGTTTGTTAAGAAACTGCTGCGTTATTCGCGGGTAAGAGTCTTCTAGCATATTTAAATTACAAGTGCATTAGTAGGTACTTGCTTATATTCTTAGTAGTTAGGCATTTATAAGGATTAATTTCCAAGTCATGTCACGAGGAAACACGACCGGAACTCAAGAGGAAAAGAACGGCAGAAGAAAATGACAACCCAACCAAAAAACTACCCAAGACACGAAGCAGAGGCCTAGACGGCTTACAACAATTCCAATAAATAAATAAATTTCCAAGTCATGTGTTTATAATAAATGGCAACCATTGACGAAATTCTCGCTGACGACGGAAAGCTCAATGCAGTAACCAAGGCAGTCTTCGACCAAGTTGACGCTGATGGATCTGGCCAAATCGATAAGGCTGAACTTAAGGCCGCAATGAACCAAGTAGCCCAAGAAGCGGAGATCCCAGCTCCTTCTGAAGAAGACGTAGAAAAGGCTCTCAAAGAACTCGACACCGATATGAGCGGAACTATTGATGTCAACGAGTTTAAGGAACTTGTCAAGCAGCTCTTACAAGCTCTTCAATAGGATAAATCAGATTTAGTTTAAGCTTATGTTATTGAGTCTCAAACATTAACATTACGTGTTAGAAATTTATAAACTTCCTAAAAAGCAATGCTTAGCCATTAATATAATTAGACCAATAATATTTGAATGGAAACTAAGAATACACTACAAAAGTCCACAACAAAAAGAGTTTTTTACCGGAAAAGAACCAAAAAACTGACCCTGAACCCTTTAAAAACTAAAATTGAGGACTTACTTAAGAACGAGCCTGAAGAAAAGTCACTTTCAAAAGAAGATTACTCTAACTTAAACTTTTTAGAACTTGTTTCAAGAGAAGTGCTTAAGAATTCCAGAGTTATTTCTCCAAGCGACAAACAGCTTAAGTGCAAAATGAACGAACTACTCAGAAAAATCCAAGAAGAACAAATACCCAGGGCCTCTACTATGGGTGTTATAAATACTCCATCTTTACCAAAGATAAAGAAACCACCCTTTTCTCTTGCACTAGAAGCTATAAAAAACCCTGTTTCTACTTCTATAAGTGCTAAGAATTCCTGTAGAAAATCCAAAAAAGCCCTAACTAAGTTATATAGACCTATATAATCTAATAATTCCCAAAGCTTATTTACAGTTTCAAAGGAAACCTCACCTTCAATTCTGAAGGGTTTGTCTTGAATTCTGCCTTGAATTCCAGAGGAGTCTAGGTCCCATCTGATTTTGGTGCACAGGTAGTAAAGACTTACTTTGCTTTTGAGGTAGTTAAGCATGCCTTTGTAGTACTTAAGGTCTTCACTCAAGTCTTCAGGCTCTTGTTGAAGGTTGGTTTCGGTTTCTTGCAGCACTTCTGGGTTTTCAGCTTTGCTAAGTTGAGCTTTTAGATTTTGCTTTTCTTTGCAAAGCTTTTCTAAGTACTCTTCTTGGGACATGAGTTGTTTGAGGATTTCGCTTTTGTCACAAGAAAGTTTGCTAGTTACGAACTTAAGGTCTTCTTCTAGTTCACTTATGGAGTTCTGGAGCATTTTAGGGAGGTCGGAAAGAATCTCTTGGCAAGCTCCGAGTGACTTCTTTAGTTCAAAATCCATTTGAAAGTAAATATGTCTGACTTAGTCAGTAACCCAGAAAAAGCTAGGAGAGTTCCAAGGAGAAGAGTACTAACAGTCATCCCTAACAAGCAGAACACAAAAAACTTTGACTCTGAAGAAGTTAGTTATCCGAATTCCGACTTTTTAGAACTTATATCTAGAGAATCTTTTAAGTCCAAAAACTCTTTTAGAAACATACGTATTTCTCCTGACAAGCAAGAACTAGAACGAGAGATGAAGAGTGTGTCTAACAAAATCCAAAGAAGCACCCACATCCAGTCTATAAGTTTGGGTGTCCAGAAAAAGCCTTTGAAGTTTGGAATCTATACTAACCAACCTGGCACTGAAAAAGCAAGAAAGTTCTGCTTACTCGACGAAATCATGAAAAGCCCAATTTCTTCTAACTTAAAGACAAAAAATAGCAGTAAAACATACAAGAAACTACCTCAAAACCCCAGAAACCAAAAAAGGCTTTCTAATAGAAAGATTTTACCAAAAATAAAAGCTAATAAGCTTAATTAGAGTAGTTAACCAAAGCTTGGTATACTTCGCTAGGACTTAACTGAGCTTCTAGTTCTAGAATCTTGCATCTTGACTTTTGAGTTCCAGGCTTTACACTCACTTGGCTTTTGCGAACACTTAAAACTTGTGCTAAGAAGCTGCAGAGTTCTTTGTTAGCTTCTCCTTCTTTAGGAGGGGCTGCTATGCTGACTGCAATGCATTCTTGGCTGATTTCTGAAATTGCGTTTGCCCGGGAGTTAGGCTTTGCCTGAACAGAAATCCTTATTTTGTTTGCCTGTTGTGTAATGCAGTTAGGAACTGATGATTGCATTCTGCGCAAAATAAAATACATTTAGGTTATTATTTCTTTCGAAGAAAGTTGTGTGTTTAGCCAGCTTACAACAATGCTAGTGTTATCCTGTAACTTGGCTGCTCTGTAGATCTTCTCTATTAAGTAGTGTGGAAGGTTCCAGGAATCTGTGCGGTTTTTAGTGGACACTGACAAGGACTCATCTAAGGTATTGATTCCTACTTTAGTTATCTCTTCAAGGTGTATTGTCTTTTTAGGAGTGTATTCAGAGTCCAGTATGTAAATAGCACTTTCTGAAAGCAAAAAGTAAGAGTCAAAGTCTGGAAGTTCAGGAAACTTTTTAAAAGGCACTAAGTTTAGTTCTTTGTCACCGAAGTTTCCGTGTCTTAAAAGAACTTCAGTGACTTTTAAGTTTCTGTGGGTCCAAAACTCAGCTTTGGCCTTTGAAGAGTTAGTTTTGTTGATCTGGCACAACAAGTAACTTCGAGAGCCCTTTTTGACCCAAGGAATAAACACTCTGTGGGACTCGTAATAGTTCTGCTCTAGCGCTAAAACTAGATTTCTTAAGTTTTTGGTCGTAACGCAAAAGTCAGTTTCTGACCTTACAACTATTAGTGCAGTTTCTAAGTCTTCAGATATAAAGAAAAGCACTATTTTGCTCAAAGGAACTTTGCAAACTAAAGACTGGTCCTCAGAGTCTAGTAAGTACAGTGAGTGGAGAGTAACAACAGCTTTTCTTTGAACGGTTAAGTTGTTTAAGGTTTGACTAACTTCAATCAAACCGTCAATGTTGTTTGAGTCGACTGTTTCTGGAACTTGGGAGTCTAAAGAGTACTCTAGGTTTCCTGAACTTTCAGAAGACTCGCCAGACTCATAGAACTCACAAAACTCTACCTTTTCTAGAAAAGCAGCGTCTATTTCAGCTGCTTTAGTGTTTCTTTTGTGAACTATTTTAGACTTAAAATTAAGCAAAGTCTGGAAAGCCGGCCCAGTGTTAATGCACTGCTGAACCAGTGTATTGCACTTTGTTTTCTCCAAAAAAGTGGTTTTTACAGGCAGTCTTCTATTGCAGCAATTCCCCATTTAATTACTTTGGTGCTTTTCGTAAGCAGAGTTAAGGGCTTTCACAAGCTTTGGAATAGCCAAGCCAGTCATCTTTTTGATTATAGAAGAAGGAACAGACCCCCCGAAGTGCCCTTTTGTAACGTTAGTGACTTTGTACCTGTCCCCATACTCTTCAATGTAGTACCCAGCCACCATCATAGTTGCCCTTACAACGTTTGAATCAATGGGCTTTGAGTTGTGTTCACAAGACTTGCTAACTAGCACACAGCCTTTGTCTGTTTCTAAAAACTTAGTGAGTAAAAGCATGTCTCTTTTAGAGACTCCAATAGCTTTTTTAATAGTTAAATGCTCTACAAAGGTGTTAGAGTCTATTCTTTCAACAATCTCTATGCTTTCTAAGTTTTTGTCCCAACTAAGTCTGTAGTCAGTGCTTCTGAAAAAACCAATGTAGTCCTTGGGGTCATAGTCAATCAACCACTCAGCTTGGATGTGGAAACCTTCAGGAATTTCTTTGCCGAAGACAGTCACTCCTTCTTTGCTGCATATTTGAGTCAAGTCCTCTGGAGGCTGAATAGCTAATGAAGCTATTTCTTGGTATGCTGGGAGTATTTTAGCATCCCAGTTTTGACTGGAATTCTTTCTGTTGGAACCTTCAAAAAGATTGGTGTCTAAAGAGTCTTCAGAGTTTTGCAAAGGTGAGTCCAGGTGCTCTACAGGGGAGTAGTTCTGTTCCTCCACAGACATAAAGCAATCAACACATAACTTAGATACTTTGTTGCCCATAATTATTACATTATTCGTTTTTGCAGCAAATTTGGCAGGTGTCAAAGTCCCAGTACTTCTGTCCACTGGAGATTTTAATTCCTTCGATCTTGTGGATTCCAGGAACTTTTGCCATAAGTGCAAAGTCAACTATTTTACTGTCTTGAGGAGGCAGCTTACCTAAGTACAAAGAACTGAGAGGAGTTAAAACCACATTCTTCATTTGGGTTTCGTCTACTTCAAGTCTAAGGTCTTCCATGTAGAAGTTGTAGGACAGATTGGTAAGTTTGACTTTAACTGGGACTGGCTTTTCTAAAACAAAGTAGTCTGGCTTTTCTATGATCTTAAGACTTACTATTTTGTAAATCTTAAACGAGTGCGATAGGGTCTGGGAAGCTATTTGTCCGGCATCTCCGGTAGTGTTGTGCCAGCTTACAGCTAAGTTGCCCAGTTCAACCTGCATTCCTAAAGGCATCTTTTCACTGACTAAGTACAAGTAACTCCTGACTTCGCCTGGGTTGAACACAGTGTACTTTTCCTGGCTGTTCAAAGACTTAGAGGTAAACATTGAAGAAGCCATAAAGTTCACAAAGTCTAAACTAATAGGGTAAATAGTGCAGTTGGTAAGTCTGCACTGTATGTAGAAGCCTTCTTGGGACCTGTAAATCATGTTGTTGCACTCAAGGGGCATCTTGGCTTCAAACTTAAAAAGTTTGCCCATTGTGATTGGTTCTGGGATCTCAGGCAAGCCAAAACTTATCTGGAAACTCAAGTAGTACACGTCTGGAGTTTCTACGTTCAAAGTGAACGCAAAGCGCTTTACCTGTTCTGGGCGGATACTTGGAATCTCTGTTTGGAACAACAAAGGAACTGACTTGACGTTTGAGTACTTAAGTTGGCAAGTAATAACTACGTGTTCAAGGACTGTTGTTGGGGAAACGTTAGCAACTCTAAGAGAAGCAGTGAAACTTTCCCCTACGTACATTTTGCCAAAAGAAGAAATTATCTGGTACTCCTCAGTCATAGTTTCGTTCCCAATAGGCCACAGAGGCGACACTGAAGCTGGGTGTCCCGGAATTGACTTAAGGTTAGTGTTGAACCCAGAGTTGAACTTGCGCTTTCCCACTCTTTCAAGCTTGATTTCTATGATGTTGGAATCCCTTTTAGACATTAATTACTGAAATAGTCCAAGAAAATAAGCTGTTCTACCAATAAGCAGTATGTGGTAGCTTGCTTGCCCCATCTGGCTTTGGCTTGCTGACTAATAACATCATCACTGGTTCCTGCTTCTCTATGGCTTCTGAAGAACTGGTATACTTCTTCAAACACTCCTTCTCCCATGCAGTCCAGGCACTTTTTGTACAGGCGTTGCTTTTTGTCCTGGAATATGTTTCTGGGTTCTGAGTCAGCAAAACTGCTGTCAGTGGCGTCTTTGGACTCTTCTGCGTTGTCCAGTTGGTACTTGTACACGTCTACTACTTTAGTGAGTTCTTCGCAGTTAGGAACTGCAGGCTCTGAAGACTCCTCGTTGAGGAAACTCAGGTCGTACCTGCCTTGGGATCTGATAGGTCTATCGTCTTCATAGAAGCTCCCTTGGGTGTGGGAGTAAGAAAACGTGTCTTCGAAACTAACTAGAACTTACTCGTCTGGGTACTCTTCTTCCATGGTTAAGTTGGCGAAGTCCTGGGACACCACTGAGTCTGAAAACCTCTTTTCATAGCTTTTTTGGTGTGTGAAGGCTATGGAAGCTATAGTGCTTCCGCTTCCGCTCATTTGTTTAGGAGGTGACATGACTTTTTGCATGTAGTCTTGGTGTTCTGCTCTTTGCGAAGGGGACGAGTAAAGCATGTCCTGCCTTCTGATTTTGTTTCTGGCTATAAGTTACACTTGGTTATCTATAAAGGCTTCGCGAGTAGCTTGTTTGAGCTTTTCAGCTTCCATCTCGGCTTTTTCTCTTTTCTGGCGAGCAAGTCTTTCTTTGGGAGTTTCTTTGTGATTTGGTGCTGCTGGAGTTGCATTGTTAACTACGGTCTTGCGGTTGCTTAGAGTTCTAATTAGGGAAAGGTTGTTTCCTTGGGAGTCTACAAAACTCTGCATGTAAGAGATCAAGTAGGGGTGCTTAAGGATCTGCGAAACAGAGGGTCTAGACCCAGCGTCCTTGACAAGTAAGGCCCTAGATAGAAGTTACTGAACCAAGTCACTGAGTTCTTTTGAGTAAATTGAAGGGATGGGGTCAGCTTTGTCAGTAACTATCTTGAAAACTAAACCTAACAAGTTGTCAGCTGTAAAAGCATGCTTCAGTGTGCACAGTTCATACAAAACACACCCCAAAGACCAAGCGTCACTTTTGTAACTGTAAGGTTTGTTTTCGCAAACTTCAGGACTCATGTAGTAAGGAGTCCCAACTACAGTCATAGCAGCTTCAGAGCCTTGAAGGATCTTAGAAATTCCAAAATCCCCAAGCTTGATTGTATTGTTGCCAGTCAAGTAAACATTGGAGCTTTTAATGTCTCTGTGAAGAATCCCTGCAACGTGAATATGCTTCAGAGCCAAGCACATCTGGACGAACCAGTTCATTATCTCCGTTTCAGTGAAATACTCGCCTTTCTTCTTCTTTTGCTGCACATGGAAGGCAAGATCACCTACTTCACAGTACTCCATGATGATGATAAGTAGGCCTTCTTGGCAGAAACTTTCTTTGTACTTAACTATGTTGGGGTGGCTCAGCATGCTGAGTAACTGTGCTTCTTGGTGTGCCCCTTCAACTTCTTTTTCAGAGAGTCCTGCTAAGATTATTTTCTTAGCTACGTACTTCGTTCGTTCTTGGAGGTGTTCTACGAGGATAGCCGCTCCTAAGTAAGTCTTACCGAAATTGCCACGTCCGATTATTGCAAGTTCTCGATAAAGCGTTTGATATGCCATTTAAGTTTGCAACTATTTATGGTTTTAAGGCTTATTAGGGTTATTCCTAGCAAACCTGCCAGGCGTCGTGTCTGTCACAGACTAAGTTTGAGCCTCCTACTTGAGTTGCTTCATCTGACAAGTCTCTGTTGTCTCCAGATTCCCATACCACTTCTCCATTGGCCTTTTGGCACACGTACTTGAACTCTAGGTCTTTGAGGTTCTCTTTTTGGATGTTGAGGGACTTCTTCCATAGGTTTTCAGGGTTCCAGTCCAGTTCAATTGCTTTTTCGGGGTCCCAATTCCCCAGTTGTTCTTTGTTCCCTGTTATCTTTATTTTGTCTCCAAAGGAGGTATCGTATTTTATTGAAAAGTTAATTTGGTAGGTGTTTTCTATGGGTTTAGGGGCTTCTGCTTTTTCCTCTAGCTTTTGTTGTTTAGGTGGAGTTTTACCTTCGAGCTTTTTCTCTTGTGTTGGGGCTTGGTCTTTCTTTTCTTCGAATTTGGGTTCCTGAGGCTTAGGTTCCTTGAGGTTTAGATTCTTGAGGCTTAGGTTCCTGAGGTTTAGGTTCCTGAGGCTTAGGTTCCTGAGGTTTAGGTTCCTGAGGTTTAGGTTCCTGAGGTTTGGCTTCCTGAGGTTTGACTTCCTGAGGCTTAGGTTCCTGAGGCTTAGGTTCCTGAGGTTTAGGTTCCTGAGGTTTGGCTTCCTGAGGTTTAGGTTCTTGATGCTTGACTTCCTGAGGTTTAGGTTCTTGATGCTTGACTTCCTCAGTCTTAGGCTCTTGTGTTATAACCTGTTCTTTGGTTTCCTCAGGTTTTTCTACCTTAAACTCCTCTGCCTTTGTTTTCTGGTGTTCTGGTTCAGTCTTTTCCTCTTCACGAGGTTTAGTGGTCTCCTGAACACTTTCAGAAGAAGTTTTACTTTCTTCAGTACTTAAGGACTCCTTTTCCACAGGCTTAGGAGGTGCCTCAGGCTGGGTTTTTTCAGCAACAGAAGACTCTGGATTTGCTTGCTGTTCCAGATTCTGTGCTTTCCTTTTGTTTTTGTTCTTGCCACCCATTATTATATACCAATAATTCTCAAATATGAAGTTAATACCTATTATATATACTGATCTAGCCTAATAAGAAAATGATTACTTAGACTGGGCATTGGGTCCTCTCTTCTTGCCTGGAGTTTTCACTATGTTTAAGAATCTACGCTTGTAAAGCATCCGCTTCTTGGCCCGGCCCTGGAGTGGCTTTTTAGTTCTTTCCTGCTTCTCGACTTTAGGAGTTTGGTTGCGAACTTTGCCAGAACGCGCAAGTCCTCCGTGCATCTTTCCCATAGTTTATTACCTGAGGCTATAAATGTCAAACCTCCACAAAGAAATCCCTAAAAGGAAGTACAGAGAAAGAGCCCAACCTCAGCATAGAAGGAAACTCGGCATGCTTGAAAAGAAAAAAGACTACAAAGAAAGAGCTGTTGACTACCACAAAAAACAAGACCAACTCAACACTTTGCGCGAAGAAGCTTACTTCAGAAACCCTGAAGAATTCAACTTCAAAATGATCAGAGCCCAAGTAGTCAACGGCAAGCACCAACCCCTCCAAGAAGAAGAGCCCATCCACGCCCTTAAAAAACGCAAAACTCAAGACGAAAGTCTAGTCATCATGCGACTACTTAGCAAAACCAGCCAAGCTGCCCAACTCAAAAGCACCCTCCACGAAACAGAAACTCCCAAACCCAACACACACATTATTTTCGTCTCCAAAGAAGAAGCTGGAAGCCTCGACTTGGCTGAAAAACTTAACACAGACACCCAACTAATAGGAAACCCCTCAAACAGACTTACAAAAGACCAACTGAAAACAGTTGAACTCACTGACCAAGAAGCGAATCCTGACTACCACAAACTAGAAGAAATCACAAAAGAACAACAACAACTCCAAGAGCACCTCAGAAAAATCCACAAGCAAAAAGAACTCATGAAACCAGGCAAAAAAAAACTTGTAGATGAAGACCACCAAGTTTATAAATGGTTCTGGGAAAGGAAGAGGTAAGTCAGTGTAATTAAATGGCTAGATATTAAAAACCAACATGGAATTGAAAAAGAACATTAACAGAAGCCCAAGCAACGTGTCCACAGCTTCTAGCCATTCCAACGAAACTCTGGAAATTTACTACTTCCAGGCTGCTTGGAGCCTACCCCCTGCTCCCTCTTCTTTGCCTCCCCCTAGGTTGGAGTCTCTGCCTAACCCCCAAGACCTTCCGCCGCCTTAGAGTTTTATGAAGTACAAAACAACTAGCTTGGACTTCCAAAGTTTAACTAATTTCTTCAACCAAAAAATGGATGAAACTAGTTTCTGGTTTGAAATTTGAAAGTTAACTTAAATAACTACTTAGTTTTCTGGGTCCTTTTTTTGAGGGGTTTCTGTTTTTTGGGCTTCTTTTTGGGTTTTACAGAAACACTGATGGAACTAAGAGGACGCCTTAGTTTTTGGGAGTTAGACTTTTCAGGTGAAGGGAACCTGGGCGACAGGGAGGACTCACTAGGCTGCTCAGAGGTGGTTTCTTTAAGGCGTGCATTTGAAAAAGCAGGGGTGGGTGTTCGGGTGTCTTCAAGTTTGTTTCTGAGGAAGGAAACGTCTTTAGCAGTGGTTACTAGGAACTCTTCCAGACTGTCGATTCTAGTTTCCGATTGGGAAATCCTGGTAGCTGTGTCTTGGGCTAGTTTGTTTATAACGCTTTGTCCTTCCCAAACTATTTCTCCTAGTTCTTTAACTTCTTGGTTCCTTTTCTGGATGTTAGCGTCTAGGTTGTAGTTGAAGTCTTCTAAGCTCTGAATTCTGTAAGAAAAGTTGTTGAGTTTCACTCTGGTTTTTCGGTAGAAGTCGGTACTTTCTTCGTGTGGAGTTTCTAGAATTTCGGAGTTACTGACCTTTTTGATTTTCTGGGAAAGGTCTTTGTAGTCACTCTGCAGGTCAGTTCTAAACTGCTCCGCGACAGTTTGGATCTTTTTTTGTAGAAAACTAAGTTTTTCGTCAAGTGAGTGGCCCGTATTGTCTATGTAAGACTTAAGTTTTTCAAGTTCGTTTAGGAACTTTTGTTCACAAGACTCAGTAACTTGCTGGGACTCTTTTTTGGACAGGTTGATCCTAAGTAGCTCCTCTAAGTTGTACAGTCTCCTTTCGAATTCTTGAGTGTAAGTAGTTTGCAGTTGGTTTATTTTTTCATCTTGTGACTCAGCATAAGTTTGCTGCAACTTAACAAGTTTGGTTAAGTGGGCAATTCTGTCTTCAGCAGTGGTTAACTGAGTTTCCAAGGTTTCAATCCTTTCTGAAAACTTTTGAGTGATGCCGACCGCCTGGGCTACCTTTTCAAATTGTGTTTCAAGAAAAGAAGTGTAGGCTTTGTTGTTAACTCCTGTGTTATTCCAAAAGCTTTCGTTAGTGTTTTTTTGCTTGTACTTTTCCCAGAAAGCATCCAGTGTAGACATTTAAATATTAATGAATGAAGAAATTCTGCTGTGTGATTACTGCTTGCAACGAGTAATCAACCTTGAGCAGCACTTTCAAGAATGCACTGAGTTCATTGTGTGTGATGTGTGCAACCAAGTAATTCCTATCAGTCAAATTGAAGACCACGTACACTCTCCCCAGAACTTTAGAATACAAGTTCCTAGGCACCTTGAGTAACTACTACTTAGAAGTTTGCTGGTAGGAGGAGTTTCCGACCGCGCTAGCTCAAGTCCACTAGAGAGTTTTTTGAGAATTGCTATTAATTCTCAGAGCTTTGGAAGAATACAACCAATTCCAGAACCAGTTGTGGAACCGCGTATAGAGCCAGTTGCGGAACCAGCTATAGAGCCAGTTATGCGTTCAGAACTAAACTCAAACATCTGGGAAAGAGACTACAGTGAAAACTGCACTATATGCCTTGAAGACATTACTTTTCAAAACCAGTACAAAACCCTTCCTTGCTTCCATAATTTCCACGCGAACTGCATAAACAGCTGGCTTAACCAAGCTCCAAACTGTCCAATCTGCAAAACCCAAATAAACTAAATATGAACAATAAAAGACTCGTTAGAAGAAACTTGCCCCAAAAAAAGCGCAACTTAACTGAAGTGCAGGATCCCAGAGAGAACTCACTTTACCTAACCAAACTTCCTAAAATCAATAAAACCAAGAAGCTAGTTATTCGAAAGGAGTCGGAAATGGACGACCTTGAGTTTTACAGAAACTACTTTATGAAACCAAGACGTTACTTAGACATTTACAAAGGATTTGTGGCTCGGCTTTCTGAAAAGTCCCCTAAGAAGCCCAGGTTCCACAGAATGAACCGCAGTTTTGACGTCAGAATTGCTTCCAGCCAAAAAACCCCTAAACCAGAAATCAATGTTTTAGAGCCAAGCTCGCCTTCCCCCGAAAACCAAACAAACAAAGAAACTACCCTTCCAGAAAGCCTGAAAATGGAAAAGTTCCCTAGAAGTGTCAGCATTTCTCCTACTGCAGAAAACTTCAGCGCTTCCAGCAGACCTAGCAGTATGCTCCGTCACCTTTCAGCCATTAAACCCCCTGCACTTGACAAAAACGACCCTGAGCTTAAAGACAAGTTTGCAAGTATTTGCAAAAACCACAGTTCAAAGCACCTGAAACTAGAAGTAGAAAACTACAAAGAATACTTAGTTTCCAGGTACCCAGAGTTCTTAGTTGAAACTATGATGAAGCACCTCGACCTTAAAAACACTACCTTCGAAGACTTCTGTAACGAAATAGACAAACTCATTAACTCTACTAAAGACAAACAGTTGTCCGTTGTGTTTGACATCTTTGACACCAATAAAGACAAGTACATCTGTTTCGAAGACATTTTTAACCTTATAACTGCACGAAAATCAAACATTTACGACTCCGACTTAATTAAGATTAAGGACACAATGGAACTCAAGAAGAAAGGAATGATTCCTACCATCAAACAACCTAATAAAAACAAGCAAAGAAGCCCTGTTCCTAGTGTGTCTGCTGAAATCCAACAAAAAGAAGAACAGGCCAAAAAACTACCTCACTACAACCCTAACAAACCTGAAGCCATAACTATTGACGACTTCAAAAAAGTTCCTTTTGGTCTCAAGCCTCAGTTTTTAAGGGACTGGTTGCTCTATTTGTGCAACTACGATATAAACAAGCCTAGGAGTCGTTTCAACTTTGAAGAGTCCCAGGCAGACTAACTTCTGTGTAAATAAATGGAACCTTCTAGAACAGTATAATTCAATACTAAGATGGGTGTGAAGGTTTCTAAGGATAATCCGCATATCACTAACCAGAATAGAAAAAACCAAAGAGTTACAAAGGCCTTTAAACCTAAAAGTAAACTATAAACAGAGCTCTATAGGCATTACAAAGTTACTGATAAAATTGCAGAGGGAAAATTTTCATTTATCAGAGAAGCAGTAAGACTCACTAAGAATGAAAGCAGTGCCAAAAGCTACAAAGTAGCTGTAAAGTCTGTTTCTCTGGGAAGAGTTCCTCATAAAAAGTTCATATACAAAGAACTAGCAATTCTAAGGGAAATAGACCACCCATTTGTTATAAGATTTATTGAGTTCATTGACGAAGGTTACTTGTTCCATTTTGTAACAGAATTGGTAAAGGGCGTTAACTTACGCCAGTTTGTTTCAACTAAAGGAAAACTAAGTGAAGCTGAAGCAGCTTCAGTGCTTTCAAGGGTACTAAAAGCTCTGAACTACTTGCACGCACACGGAATTGCCCACAGAGACATTAAACCGGAAAACATCATGGTTTCTGAGGACCTTTCAGAACTCAGAGTGATAGACTTCGGGCTTTCCAGACACTTTTCAAGTAAAGAAAAGATGAAAGGCCGTGTAGGAACTCCAGTTTGCATGGCTCCAGAAGTTATTTCTGACAGTTACTCCAACAAATGCGACGTTTGGTCCTTAGGAGTGGTTGGGTACTTTTTGCTCACTGGGTGCTTTCCTTTTGAGTCTGAAGATTTGGATGACTTGTTTTCAGAAATCACTAAAGAAGGCTTTGACTTAGGCAAGTTGGAAAACATCAGTGCTTCTGGTAAAGACTTCTTGACCAAGTTACTGCATCCTAAGCCTTCCAAACGAGTTTCAGCCTCAGAAGCTTTAAGTCATCCTTGGCTCGCAAGTCCTTCACTCACTATTGATCCTGCAATTCTTGGTTCAGTATTTAATCCCAGTACTCAAAACAAGTTCATCAAAGAAACACTAAAAATAGCAACTAACGCAATTCCAACTAAAGAACTAAAAAGCTTAATCAAGGCTTTTACCACCTTAGACCAAAGCAACAAAGGTTACTTCACATTCAGTGACGTTAAAAAGTATGCCAAAACTCACCAAATAGGGTTGTGCAAAAGCACCAAACTCACTGACAGAGTGTACTTTAGAGAGTTTTTGATTAAAAATATTCAAACATTCACAGAAGAAACCTACTTCAAAACAGCTTTTGAATTGTTTGATTGGGATAACGACGGTTATCTCAGTACTCAAGATCTGCAGTACTACTTTGATTCAATAGACCAAACCCTAACTGAGTCTGAACTAAACCACATCAAGGGTGAATCTGCTTTTACACAGGGTTGCTCAATGAACTTTTACCAGTTCAAAAACCTTGTTTCGAACTTGCTGTTAGCGAGTCAAAAGTAATTTAACTTACACCATTTTTAACACAAATTAGTAAGATGAGCTAATTCCATCTTAAGCTTCTAACAATATGTGGTGATAATAATTTGGTGTAGATAGGTGTAGATATGAACGAAAGAAACTTAATAGGTAACATCCTCGCTGAGGAAAACGACTCCGACGAAGAAACCGTCTCGAGGTACGCCAAAACCAAAAGGCACATCCTGCTTGATAAGGACGAACTTTCCCAACTTCAGTTGCGTTCGACATCAGCCCCAGCCAACTTTATTCCTTTTCCACACTCTTACTGGGAACCTTACTCACTTCCCGAAGAGCAGGAGTCCTACGCGTCACTCTACACCTCGCCTCCAGGGTTTGAGCCGAACTTGGACATACAAGCCCCCGAATTCGTACCATCTTTCTACTCCCCTGCACCTAGCCCCCCTCAACCAGCCAAAACCGAACTTTCGGATCTGCGTGGCCGAGTGATAGAAATGTCCCAAGACCAGTCCGGGTCTCGCTTCCTGCAACAAAAGTACCCAACTGCCTGCCCTGCTGACAAGCAACTAATTTTCGAAGAAGTGCTGCGGTCTGCCTACAACCTCATGATAGATGTGTTTGGCAACTATGTTGTGCAGAAAATCCTGGAGTTCGGAACTAGGGAGCAAAAACGAGTACTTGCCCACCAAATGTCTGGGAAAGTCGTTGAACTTTCTATGCACATGTACGGGTGCAGGGTAGTTCAGAAGTCACTTGAAGTAACTGAAATCGAGCAACGCAAACTGATAGTGCAGGAACTGCGCGGCCATGTAGAACGCTGCATGAATGACCAAAACGGAAACCACGTTATTCAGAAGTGCTTCGAAAACCTGCCCTTCCAACATGTAGATTTTATAGTGGACTGCATTCGGCAGAACTCTGTACATTGGGCAATGCACGCATACGGCTGTAGAATCATGCAACGAATGATTGAGTATTGCCCTCGTGAAGCCATTCAAGACATACTGACCAACATTGAGAATAAAGCGGTCGACATCTCCAAAGAAGCTTACGGGAACTACGTGATCCAGCACTTACTTGACAAGGGCCAAAACATTGACAAGCGCCTGATAATCAGGGCCTACCCTGGAAGACTCCGCGACCTTGCCAAGCACAAGTTTGCTTCTAACGTCATTGAAAAGTGCCTTCAGATAGCCAACCAGGAAGAAGTAAGGATCTACACCACTGAACTCTTCACTTCAGAAGCGGCATTTGAACTCATGACGGACCGATTTGCCAATTTTGTGATGCAGAAAGGTCTTGAAGTAGCACGGGGGGAGCTTCAGAAGTTCCTTATTTCTAAAGTCAACGAGTTCAGTGCTTCTTTAAGGACCTTCCCTTATGGTCGCCACGTCCTCAACTGTTTGGAAAAGATCAAAAAAGGAAAGTAACATTAACTTATTAGTTGGTTTAAGTCGTCGTCTGCTATGTCTTCGTAACGAAACTTGTTTAGGTTCTGGATGCTGATGGCGTCTTTCCGTTTAACCATGTCTTCGAGTTCGTGTTTTTCTTTAATGCGTCTTTTAGCAGCTTTGGCTTTTTCCTGGCTTTCCTTGACTTTGGTTTCTTGTTCCATGCGTTTTTTTTCTTCTCTTTCTTTTCTGAACCTTTCAAGCTGTTCTTTTTTTTCTTCTGAAACTTTGAATTTGTAGTTCCTGCTGCCTTCTTCAACAGAAATTCTGGGGTTTTTGTCCAGAGAAGCACAAAAAGCTTTTCCTACGGGTTTGCAGGTTTTGTGGACGTATCTTAAGTCTCCGCAACGCATTACTTCGTAAAGCATTATTCTTTTTTCGTTAACTCCTAAATGAGAACAAGGCACTGAAACCAGTCTTTCGTAGTCTTCGTTGAAGTAAAGTACAGCTATTTCGTCTAGGCTTCTTTTGAACTCTTCGAAGTGCATGTTTTTCTGCAAAGTAGAACACTTCTTGAATATGTCTAGGAGTTCTTTGCGAGTAAGTGTGCGTTGGGACTTTTGTCTTTGGTCTGAGTATAGTCCGAAGTCCCTGCAGAAGTGCAAAAAGCTTCCAGAGTCCAAAACTGCAAGTACCTCTCCTATGTAGTCAAAAGTAGGATACTTCCCCAGCATGAGGTGCTGCTTGTTGTAGAAGTTAAAAATCTCCTGAATGCCTTTTTCTTCGGTGAGTGTGGGTTCTGACCTAAAACTAAAATTCACTTCTGAGGCAGGAGTTAAGTTTTTAATTGACTTCCTTTTGTCAGTTAAAAGCTTAAGTAGTTGCTTGATAACGTCTATTTCGTCTTCGTCTTTAGTTTGTTTCAAAAGAACTTTGTACTGCTTTATGGAGTTGTCGAGATGTTGCAAAAACACCCTTTGGACTTGCAGGGACTTGAGTGACTGGAGTTCGTTGGAAACCGCCCAGGACTCCACTACTTTACAGAACTCTTGGAAGCTTTGTGACTCTGACTCAGGAAACTTGGAAAGCACTTCGTTGGCAAAAGCTGTCACAAGTGCGCTTAAGTTGCTAGCAGAAAGTTCAAGTTGGTCTACTAAGCTCTGAACTACTGGCTCAGCGTGTTTGAGTAAGTTCACAGAATTGTTTTCAGAGAAGCCATCAAACACTTTTTCAAGGGTTTCTTGGTTCTCTCTTAAGTGGACTGCAATCTGGTTAGACATATTTAACCAAAGATTATTCAAAGTTTACTATCAGCCCTTTTAACAAGGACAATGTCTTCATCCTTAAACTTGAGTTCCCAGAGTTTCTTTTTAGGGTTTTCTAGCAACTGGAACCCCAAAGCAAAAATGACTTCGTGGTCCCCATACCACAACTCTTGCTCCTCGCTTGGAATTCCGTAAATCTTCTCCAGCATTTTCTTCAAGTTAGGGAGTTTCCAGTTCAAAGGCACGCAGTACTGCTCTTCAGTTTCTTCGGTCCTAAAGACCACCATAGCTTCTTTTGGAGGAGCTAAGTTCACCTCTGCAAACTTGTAAACAACTCCTCTTTTGCCAATGACCACTTCAAAGACTTTTGCATTCAAGGAATGCTCTGATGAAACCAATGGTTTTTCAGGTTTGTGGAGGGAGGGATTTTCTGGGTCACTGAAGTCCCTTAAAAACTGCCTTTCAGCTGTGGTTCTTTCGTGAGAGTCTATGTGGCCTCCGTTGAGTATGCTGACTTTAGGCAAGTAGGATATCAGGATTGTGCGGAACTGGGAACTCAACCGGTTTTGCACAGGAGTGTTGTTGAGTCGGACGTGCTTTAAGGACTCTAGTGAGTTGAGGTTATTGATACAATGCAGTGAGGACACTAAAGTATTCTCAAGGTTGAGTTCTTTTAGTTTGCGAAAATCAGAGTCCTCAAGTTCAGGAATAGCTTCCAAGTCGTTTCCAGCCAAAATTAGCTCTTCCAAGAAAGGAAGCTTTGCAAGCATTAGCAGGTCCTCAGGACTAGTTACATTGGATTGTGGCAAATGCAAAGATTTGATATTTACAAAACACTCGTCGAAAACAGAAGTAAAGTTAGTTTTGAGACTTCCCAGAACAAGCATTTCCACTTCTGGGAAGCAGTCACTAACAACCTTCAGTTCTTTTTCGTTAAGTTGGAGGTTACTCATTACTAGGGTTTTGACTGAGTAGCGCTGTTGGTGGAACTTAAAAGAAGACTTAGTCAAAGGAACTCCAGAAATGTCTAGGAACTCTAGTTGCGGAAGTTCTTTGCAGATTTGAAGCACTTGGGAGAAGTCTTGGAGTTTGGTGTAGGAAATGTCGAGTTGTTGGATGTTCGGACAGATTTCTGATATGAGTCCTGGTCTTCCGGCTGATTCTACGTAAGAACCTTTTAGACTCACTAGTTTCAGTTCGTGCAGTTTGGGAATGCTTTTTACCTAGGTGAAGCTTACAAGAATTTCTACTCCGTGGAACTTGGGAGTTTTAGAGTAAGACTTTTCATATCTTTCTCTGACTAGTTTGGTGAATTCCATTTTTATCGAATTTAAATTATAGTTTACCCTGTTGGACTGCTAAATCGTTGCTTTCTACAGAGTTGGCATATTTCGAAGTGTAAAGGGTTGTCGAAGTAGCAATGACTGCATTTCCAAAATTCAGGCATAGCTTTGCCTATAGGTTCGATGGTTTCCCATTCTTTTCTCCTTTTCCTGATGTTTGGTTTTTCCATTAATTATTATAAAATGTCCAAACGCAAGTCTTACCAGCAACAGTTCCAAGAATCCCAAAATTTCATTAACAAGCTTAACAAAATCACTTCTTCACGCAAAAAAGCAACCAAAGAAAAACACCACAAGTTCGAAACTATCCAGCAAATGCAAAAACTGTCTTCTCAGCAAAAAACCCTTGAAGAAGAACTTGCAGTCTTTCTTGAAAATAAACTCCCTAAAGTGCACGAAGAAGAAACAGCTTTGCAAACTGCCAGAACTGAGTTTAAACAGAACTTGCAAAAGCAGGTTTTCTCGGTAAAGGAAATAGTGGCGAGCTTCTTTGTCCAGTTTGAAGCTTTTAAGTCTACTGGCCAAGGAAAAGAACTTATCAGATCCCAAGCAGAGAAAATCAAGGACTTGTGGGAAGAAGTTAAAAACGACCTCCACGAAAGAAGCTTGTTTTTGCAAGAAGAAACTGTTCCGCTACTTATCAAGGATGAAGAACCCCCTTTAGAGTCCTTTTTAGACGAATCTATTCCAACTATTCCTGGAGTAAATACTCAACAAGTAGTTCAAGAGTACCAAACAGCCGAACAAAAAGTAGACGAAGTCTTTAAAACCCAACTTTCCAGCATAGAAGAACCCAAACACAACTGGCCCTTAGAACACCACGAAAAGTTCACTTTCTTGTACAGAATGTACATAGAAGAAGGCAAACCCAGAGAAAGGTACATGGAAAGACTGTTTATAGAGTTCCCAGGGCTCTCAAGGCAAGACTTAGAAAGCCACGACAGAGTAGTTGAAAAACTAAGGTGGAACAAAAAACACAAAAGCAACATCATGAAAGACTGGAGACGCCACAGACTTGCCCTCAAAGAAGCTGCGCAAAACCTACTAGCTAAAGTCATGGACAGTGCCTTTGAAAGACTCAGCAAAGAACTAGAGTTTGTGAAGCAAGAAAAGCACCAAAAAAGAATCAACAACCAGCTACTCAGCATGCGGCCTGCTTACCGCGAAAAACTACAAGCACAAAACCAACTCAAAGAAGAAACACTCCGAAAAGAAGCAGAAGAACAGAAAAAACAAGAAAACAAAAGAAACAAACACCTCCAAACAGTCAAAGAACAAGTCCATAAGTACAGTCTGCAAAAACAAGAACAAAACCACCTAGAAACCCAAAAGAAACTTAAAGAAGAACAACAAAAACACCTCCAGAAACTGTCTAGAATCCAGGAAAACAAACCTAAAGTCCAAAAAAGACAAACTGAGGCCTCCAAAAGAATCCAAGAACAACTCGAAAACAAAGAAAAAGAAAAAACCCAACAACAACTCAACGAAATGCGAATTGAGTCTGCCATCCAAAACTACAAACACCTTCCAAAAGTCCCAGCTGATCCCCAAAGAGTCACCCAGCACACTGAGTCCCTTAAAGCCAAAAAAACCAAGTACGACAAAGCTGACCAGGCGAACCTGTTCCTCAACACAGGGTTCACTGCAGAAAACCTAATGAAGGACATGAGGTACAAAATATCAAGTGCTCTAGCCCAGGCAGGTCTCTACAACACTGAGTACGGCAAAAGAGTCATGCAGGCAGCCCCAGCTGCCAAAGCTCCTCGAAAAGACATGGCTTCTACTTTTAATATTGTGTAATATTAATGACCTGGTTCAGCTCTGAACCATTCTTGCTGCAAAGCTTCTTCAGCAGAGAGCCTGTCGTAGGGCTCCAAAGCCAGGCACTGCTCTATTAACTCAAACAGTCCCTTACCTTCGTACTTGCGCCAGTGCCTTTTAAACATAGGAAGTTTGGTTCCAGGTCTCCAGTTCAATGCTGAAGGAGTGTACCCCACCACTAGTAGGTGCAGAAAAATTCCAAAACTCCACATGTCTGCTTTACAAGTAACCCAACCTCCTGAGCGAACTTCAGGAGCCATAAAATGTTCAGTGCCACACTTCATAGGTAGCCTCACTCCGCCCCTTTCGCAGTTCCTAGCTAACCCAAAGTCTCCTATTTTAACTACGGGATAGTCATCGTTTCCTACTCTTTTTTCCAGCATTAAGTTGCCGGGCTTAATGTCCAAGTGAACTATATCTAGGGAATGCAGGTACTTAAGGCCCTGCAAAATGTCGAAACAAAACGACTGGAGTTTAGAAATGCCTCCATCTCTTTTCAGCATGAAGGGTTCGTTGTTTACCTCTAAGGACTCTACAAAGTAGTCTGCACTCGGAATATACTCAAGCAACAGCAAAAACTCTTCAGGAGTTTCTCCGCTAGCTTGCATCTGAACTATGTTTGGGTGGAGCAGTTTGCTGTGGATACTTATTTCACGTTTTGCGGAGTTCCAGTGTTCAGTGCAGAGTAATTTGGACTTAATTACTCGTTTTAGAATGAAGTTAGAGTGAGTTAGGGTGTTTTCCACCAAGTCAATTTGAGTGGAGGAGAGAGGTTCGTTGTAAATAGTGCGGATGGGTTTGTATATGGAGTTAAGACGTGGCAAGCAAGGGTCTATGAGTTGGTGCGACCCAAAACTAGGAGGAAGTATTTCTATGCATTTTTTCTGTATATTCTTGTCACGGAAACAAGGCTTCAGGAAAGGGGTTGAAATGTACCTTTCTTTTATTTCTTCTGGATAATAGTTCAATTCTGCTTTTAGTTCCATTTATATTCAAGTGTAGTTTTTGACAGGGATTTATTGTGGTTGCTTCTGAGTTAGGAATAGTAATTTCTAAAATTCATTCTCCCAAGCCCCTGGCCTTTTAAAGGTATAAAAGGACAGTGTGCTTTAGCAATATCTGCTAGTTTTAGGAGTTCTTTAAATAGTAGTTGTTTTTAGTTTTGATATAATTTTGATATGATAGAGTTGAAAACGAATAAATATGAAAATAACAAGCTTGCTTATACTACTAAGTTTGTGCGCTGCAAAGCAGGAACCACTTGACCCAGGTCTCAAGCACGTAGACACTTCCTCTCCAGAAATGCAAGCTTATATTGCTGAAGTTGACGGTCTTAAACAAATAGTTAATGACGAAATCAACGAGTACGGAGTTTACCCCGTCGAGCCACACGAGATCGAAGCTGACATTGCGGCTTTAGAAGGAATCTACTCTAACATGAGTGAAGACGAGTACGTAGTTCTCAACGGACTTAACTATGACAAAGAAATGATTGGGGACTTCATTAACACCTACAAGCAGTTTCTAGGGTACTTCGACGAAGACTCAGTTTTAGTTATTTATAACAGCGACAGTGAGTTTATGAGCGAGCAAGAATTCCAAGAAAAGGTAGACTCTGGAGATTTCCTTTCTAATTAAACTTAGTATTCAATTTGTTGCTGTATCAACTGAATTCGGTCATACCACACAGTGAAAATAGAGTTGTTGGCCCTTGAAATCTTCCAGTGCAGCTTTTCCAAAAGAACACTGAAACTGCACTCTTGGTAAAACCTTTTGACTAAGTTCTTCACAGCGTTTTTTCTGAAGCAAGTAAACCCAGCGTCTTGCATAGTAGCTATCAAAGAAATAAAAGACTCTGAGTGGTCTCTTATTGCAAAGTAGCCCTTAATCACTAACTCTTTGAAGTACTCAAAAGCTTCTGAGTCGTCTTTGCCCATCACGTCAATCATTTCTTTAGTTAACTTGAACCCAGGCCTTTCAAACCGCATGTTGCCCCCAGGACTTATACTTAGTATGAACCCAAAGTCTATGTGCACTATGTGCCCGTACTCGTCTATCAGAATGTTTCCGTTGTGTCTGTCCTTGATTTGAAGCATGTACGAAGCTATGGCGTAGCCTGCCAAACTCTCTATAAAGTTCTTTTTGGCCTTTTCGTAGGGTTCTGAGTTTTCCATTCCAAACTTCTCAACAAAGTACTCGTAAAGAGAAGCCGACCCTTCCTTGCCTATTTCGTCTCTGGACTTGCAGTTAGGAATGCACTCTATTATGCCTCCGAGTTGTTCTTCCGAGTTGTTTTCAATTATAGTGCTGATGACTTTGTAAGGCCTTAGGTATATTGGTAAGTTTCTTTCTTTAAAGACTTCTTTCATTAGTTCTATGAACTGAAGGCACAGTTGATCGTTTCTAACGTCGTCGTTGACTTTAAATATGCAAGGAGTGCCCAAAACATCTGAAACAGGCATGGACTCGTTTGGTTCTATTTGGCTATTTTCTGCTTCTCCGACTTTAGGAGTGGTGTAGAAAACCACTAGTATTGGAGTTCTTTTGGCACTTTGCAAGGGAACTCCACTGTCTGTTTTGACTCCGACTAAAGAAAGGTTGGGGTCAGTGGGAAGGTATATTCCTTTGGGAATTTGGTAGCCGTCTTCTGTTAGTTCTTCTAAGCCCTGTTTGATCTTGGCAGAGTTTTCGCTGCTCCCTGGAACCAGTTCTGCAGATATTTTGGAAATTCTTTTGAAAAAGTTTTGCTCAGTACTAAACTGCTCCCACTTTAAAGGCTGTTTTTTAATTTCTTCCAAAAGTTTGAAGTACACAAACTTGGCTATGGACATTTTTTCTTCGTTTTGGTTTTTGATCAAACTCACTCTGAGCACCCACTCGAGTTGGTTCAAAATAATAACTGAAGAACCCCCTGCACGTATAAGGTAAGTCCAAGAGTCGTCTTGTCCTTCAATTCTTTTGTAAGAACTCCAGTCGTCCCTAGGCCCTCCACACTCAACTATTTGTTGCATGTAAAACAACTGGGTTTCTTTAGGGGCCCTTTCAAAGTGTTTGATGGCGTAACTCCTTAAAGCTGGGTTTTTGCTCGAAATGTGCTCAAGCATCTTGGGGTACTGCTCGGCTTCTCTTAAAGCAAAGTCTAAGTGGTGGACGTGTTCTTCGTTTTCGTAGTAAAGCGAAAGCATTTCTTCATGGAGTTTAGGTTTGAGTTTCCCCTTCATAGCTCTGAGGAACCTTTTAGCTAAGGAGTGGTTGATTCTCCAGGCTTGTTGCATAAGGAGTGTGGGCGAACTAGGTTTGGGTCTAAGTAAATCTTACGCTTTGACTGGCATGTGTTTGAGTCTGTTTAACTCGGTGGGGCAGTTCCACACAACTATTCTTTCGTACTCGTGTTCAATGAAGATAAGTGTTAGCTCTTTTATAGTTTCGAACTTAAGTCTGTCTACTTGGCTGTGCTCCATAATGTTAGGTGCTTTCATAAACTCGTAAGAAGGCCTGTATTTGTTCAGGTACTTAGGAAGGTAAAACCTAAAAGGTACTGAAGCGAAGTAAGGAAAGTAATCTGCAGCTTGCTGAGGGTAAGCTTCTGTTTCTAGTAAGGTGTTGTAGCAAGAGATAAAGGCTTCGTAGAGTTTGTTTAGCCTTAGAGGGTGGGAGACTTGGCACCAAAACAGTTTTGAAGAAAAACTTTCTAGGAAAAACTTCATAGCTCTTATTTGGAGTTCCGACTTGTCCACATCAAAAGAGTTCTTTAAGTCGTTGCTAACTTTTAGACACAAGTCAAGCACCTTAAGCATGAGTTCTATGCCCGTTTCCATTTTAAGTCCTTCATTGTTAGGGTCTAAACTAAGCAGGTCCAGCAGTATCCTGGCAATGTAGATGATAGCAGTGTCTGTTCTGACGAGACAAGGGTAGAACTGCCTGTCCAAAAACTCAACTAAAGCCAACTCAACTTCCAAGAGTTCTTCTATGTTGATTCTTGACAAACGCAGGTCAGAAACTTTGGTTTCTTGAGTGTAGGGGTGTATGAGCAGAGGAGAAATGTAGTTTCTTTTAGGCTGTGGACTAAAAGGAGAACTTCCTTTAGTCAGCCCTCCATGCTGGAACAGGTACCTACTTGCTAGCCAAAGCTCCTCAAAAAGAATCTCCTTTGTAGCAGGAACTGCTGCCATCACCCACTCCCAACAAAACACTCCTGCTGAAATAGAACTAAGTTTCATCTCTACAATAGGTGCCCAAACTAAGTAGTGGATGTAAGCAGCTAAGTCCATTGAATCCCTTTTCAGAATCATTCCAGAGGTCACTTTGCCCAGCTGGTCAAAGATTGAAGGCAGAGTTTTAGTAGCGTGTTCATTGAGCAGAATAGGACCCTCACGACTTTCTTCTGAAGTGTAGTTGTTTAGTTGCTCTAAAAGCAAGTCTAAGGAAAGTTCGTGGTCAGTCAGTAGTGAGTCAGCTAGGGTTAAGTAGTTCACTTGCATTTGAACTATTTGAGGGTCGTTCTTGAAGATGTCACTTAAACTAAAAGAGAACTCCTTTGAAAGCTGTTCGTCAGTTTGCGAAGAGTACTTGTTGCAGTGCTTGAGGTACCAAGCGTGGAACTTAGTAGGTTTTGTGTAGATGCAAAGCAAGGTGTAGGGGCATTTAGGGTGGAGTTTGTAAGAATAAATGTGCTTGTTGACATAAGAAATGCTAAAGTTAGTGATGGCGTAAATCTTTTGTTGATCTGAACCAGCAGAATTGGACTTAAGTATTTTATTTGAGTTGAAAATGTAAAAAGCAAACGCACCCATTATGTCCCTAGGAGCCATATAAAGGGCTTTTCCTAGAGTTTCACTGATAAAACTGTTCAGAAAGTGAAATACCTCTTGCTTAGCACTTTTAGTGGAAGGAAGTTGCACAGCAATTCCAGTGTGAGGCAGTGTAACTACAGGACACACAGAACTAAAAGGTTTGTTGAGTTCAAGGTTTATACAGCCCATTAGGTCCAAAGACAGTGCAAGGACCTTTTTGTCCTGCAAAATATAAGGAAACTTAAAGGAGTAGCAAGAACTGAGTTTTAGTTTGGACTTCTTTTTTTCCCTTGAAACAAATAAAAGCAACAGCTCGTGACTGATGTCCCTAATTGTTTTGTTGGGCGAACTGCAGTACCTTAAAAGCACTATTACGTCGTTTGCTATGGTGTGCTCTTTTGGGTAGTCTTTAGGTTCCAAAATCTTGTCAAAGTACTCGTGGATCACACTTATGAGCAGTTTGTTCAGAATCTTAGTGAAGCATCCTGCATTTTCCATTTCAATGTATTTAAAGCAGTCTTCGTATATGCACTGGGACTTAGCTTTCCAAGTAATGTGTCTGTAAATAGAGTAACTCAAAAGCAACTGTCCGTAGTCGAGGTTGCTTAAGGACCGCTTGCTGCCTATTATAGAAACAAGTTTTTGTTTTAGTTTGGGATAAAAAGTGTGGGTATACTGTTCGCTTTCATAGCAGTTGATTAGGGCTTTGGGCTGACTCTCAAGTTTGTTAACTGCTTCAAGAAGCATAGGAGTATTTTTGGCTACTGTAGCTAAAGCTTGGTTGATTTCAACAGTTACTTGGAACTTTTCTAATTCACTTTGGTACTGCACAGAAAAGTGGTTCATCACGCACCAGAACTCTTTGAACTTTTCAAGTTTGGAGTTAAGTACAAAAGGCTTAGTGCAGCCTGCTTTGATCATTCGGAGTAAGTTCAGCACTTTCATAGCTACTTCCTTTAAACTAGGACTTGACTTTCTGATCCACTCGTCTTTTTCGTAGTTAATCAAAATAGAAGTGACCATAGACGAAGTTTCAGAAAACACAAGAGAGGGATGGGTAGATGCAATGTCTTGGACTTCCTGGACTATGAACCTTCTAGACTCGTCCTCGTCTTCCACTCTAGCAAACTCAGCAAGTAGCCTTTGAATTATTGACAGCAGAAGTTTTTCATTTTCAAAAACGTCAGCTAGGGAACCTAGAGTTTTCACTGACTTTTCGGTGTTGTTGTCTTCGAACTCCGAAAAGATCTGCTCCACCACAATGGACTCTAGTCTAGAAGACTTCAGGAACCCCAAGATTTCTTTGAGCAGTTCCACGTTAGCTCTGAAGTCTAAGCAGGGCAAAATATCTTGTTGCAAGTAAGTCATTGCTAAAGAGTTTTCATAAGTGCCTTCGTGCAGCACTGCGTCTTCTTTCAAAAGCACTATTATTAAGTGGACTATGTCAATAATGATGTCTTGGTCTATGCAGTGTTCAGCTAAAAACAAAAGTAACTTGTGGAAAAAGTTCACAGTGCTCCATAAGTACTCTGTGTGCTTTTCAAGGAAATTCAAAAGGTAGTGAGAACTTAGGTTGATAATGGACTTCACCAACAAAGGCTTTTTCAGGGTAGTGATTCCTTCTTTGACGAAGTAATTGATAAAGTTTTCCAAGGGGTAAGAAAAGCCCTTCCCTACTATTTTAAGGAAAGTCCCTAGCTTAGTGTTTCTGATTCCTTTTTCAGTGATCAGTGGATTGGACAAGCAACAGAAAAGGTACTCCAAAGTAACTAAAAACATTCTTTCAGAATTAGTTTTTTTGCTCATGTACTTTTTGGCTAGGGCTCTGGCTACTTCAAACAAGTCAGACACTAAGTCGTGGCCCTTTTCAAATAACTCTGGGTTGCAGTCCAGCAACTTAGTAGCTAACTTAAACACTAGTAAGTGGAGTGACTCATACCTAGAAGATTGTTTTTTCTTGTCGGAGTAAAACTCTTGCACTAAGTTAAAGTAAAATCCTGCCAACTTCATTGAGTACAAGTTTAAGTGACTCCATGCTTCAAACTCGTAAGCTATCACGTTTTTGAGTTGTTTGCTGTGCTTGTTTGCAGCAACTAACTGTTCAAAGAAGCTTCTGGCCTTTTCCATAATGTGCTTCTTTAGTTTTTTCTGTATGGTTTTTTGAGCAACTTCGTGGGATTCTTGGATCTCCTGCAAAGCAACAAAATACTGCTGGATCCAGTTCTGAAGTTTCTCTTGGGCTAGTTTGGGATGCACTCCTTTGATCTCTAAGTTGTCAAGTAAAGGAAGGAACTTTAAAAACTCACCTAGTCTGGTCAAGTTAGGGGTGTTTTTCAAAGACTTTCCAACTAAAATCACCTTTTTAGCCTCTGAAAAGGTAAGTTTGGGAGTTGCTTGCATTGTATACAGAAGCTGCTCACCTTCTCCTTCGTGTATAAGTTCTTCAATAAGTTCAAAAGGGTCCATTTAAGTTTTATTAAAAGAAAGACTAGCTCCGTTTATGCAGTAACGCAAGCCTGTTGGCTGGGGACCGTCATCAAAGACATGTCCAAGGTGGGCTCCACAGTTGTTGCACGTAACCTCAGTTCTTACCATTCCATGGGAGCGGTCTTGTTCTGACTTTACTGACCCATTTTCAGGTTGGTAAAAAGAAGGCCAACCTGTTCCGGAGTCAAACTTAGTTTGGGAAGAAAACAGTTTGATTCCGCAAACTATGCACAAGTAGTCCCCTGCCTGCTTGTTTTTGTTGAGTTCAGACGAAAAAGGACGTTCTGTTCCTTTTTCTTGAGTAACACTGAACTGCAGTGGAGTTAAGCGCTGTCGAAGGGATTCTTTATTTTCCATTATTATTATCAGTGAATTGCTTAAATGTAATTTGGACAGTGTATATCTTTTTGATGTGGTCCCACTCACACAGGTACTTTCCAGGACCAGAGTCTACTGGCAAGTTGGGAATTTTGAAAGCGATTACTTCGTAAGGGTCCCCTGCAAACAACAAGTACTGGTACTTAGGGTCAACGGGTTCTCTGTTTTGTTCGTAAGTAGACATAATTCTGTGTCTTGGTTTAATTTCAGGTTCGATTTCGGGGTAGTCGATTTCAAACAAAAGACTTTTTTGGTAAGTTTCGGGGTTCATTTGCTTAGTAACTCTGTAGCCTGGTCTTCCTATTTTGATGAGTCTTTTAGGGTAAGTCCTAGGTTTGGGTGCAGGAAAGTGTGCAATGTCTCTTCCTTCTTTGTTTTTTCTTCTTTGAAGGCTAGTTTGGTGTTTTCTGCCTTGAGTGTGTGCAAGGTAAGAACCCTCGTTTGTATGGAGTGTTAAACACAACCTGCACTCTAGGGTTCCTAAATGGTTTTTCATCAGGTAAGGGTCTTTGCTGATGTCCGAAGTTTCCATTGCAAGGCGTCTTTGGCGTTCCCTGCGCTCAGCGTGCAGCATTGCTTGAGTTGCTATTCCTCCGCCGCCAGCTTTGGCACCTGCTCTGTTCTGCATGTCCATTTTAGAATATTTACAATTACTGATTGTGAGGTTTGCTTGACTTTTTGTTTTCAATAGGCTTAGGGAACCCACAACTGAGTCTTCTTTTCTGTAAATAAACATAAAAGATTCCACATAAAACAATGCTAGCAATACACAAAACAATTTCTGTTCCATAGGAAAAGTTTAGCTGTACTGTTTGGAACAAATCGTAAAAGTTGAACGAAGTCTCTTGACTGCGAATCAGAAAAATCTGACTGAGAAAAACTAAGCTTTGCATTATATAAATGTGGAAGCCTTACATACGGCCTTTTGGTTTAAACAGAGAAAAGTACTGGCTGGGGTCTTCAGCTTTGTTGGCGGCAAGTTTTTTGCAGCCCTACCCGACAGTAACAGCAGTGTCCTCAGCGTGTTTGCTGTATAATGTTCTGGAAAGAATGGGAGTGCTGCAAGTAAACTTTCTTTTGGACAAACACGAAAGGAAAAAAAGAGCTGGGGAACTGCTTAGGTACCACATTTTGCAAAGTCCCGACATGCAGAGGTATTCTAAGTCAGACACTTTGTTAGTGGCACTTCCTAACATATCCTTTGAAGACCAAGGCATTATAGGGTTTATAAAGTCTTACTTTAATCTAGAAAAGAACTCCAAAGACACTAAGTTCTACATGAGTAGTTACTTCAAAGACGTTAAGTACCAAGGAGAAGGGACTGCTTTTTGTGAGGGGCAGTTTATTTCAATTGACAACTACTATTTCACTAAGGTTTTGCTCAAACAAACCAAACCTATGGAAAGAGAAGTCCAAATACTTGATACAGATTACATAGAAGTAAGTTAATTATGCACAATTAAGTTTTAATTTGCCAGTGGGCACTTCTACTTTAATTACTTTTGAAACGGAAACTTTCAACTGCTTTTGTTTAGAGCTCTTGTTGACCAAAGAAATAGGAGAAGCCTTAACAACTTCTTCAAAAAAAGGTTTCTTGTTAGGGTCCAGTGTTTTTTTTTGGATATAGCCAACCGGGGACAGTCTGGTTTTAGGTGTGAACAAACTTAAGTGGTGAGTAGTTAAATCTGGAGTAGAGGGTTTATGGTTTCTGAACTTCTTTTTATCATAAGAAGTTAAGAGTGGACTAAAGGTTTGTTCTCTATGTATACGAGGCAAAAATTTATCAGAGGGTTTTCCAAAGCTTCTTTCAAGTGAGTAAAAAGAAACATTGTATAAGTTAATGGGACTGGCAGTTAAAAGTTTCCGAGTGTTTTTTTGAGTTGGGGTTCTTCTTTGCTTCATTAAAAAGTAACCATTCAGATAAATGAAAGTTTCTAAGCACTGGGAGTCTTACAAAACCATTTCAACTATTTATGCCGGAGGAGAAGTTTACGCCAACAAAGCAGGGACTTTGGGCTGGTCACTTTTTGAAGGCAAAGTAGTTAACTTCTCCTTAGCTGACGGAAAAGTGCTTTCTGAAGAAGGACAGGATGTTAAGTGCTTCACAGTCAACTCAAAAGAACAAGTCATTACTTACAGCGAAGACAACATGCTTAGAGAACAAGCAGGTAGTGAGTGGAAAAGTGACTCAGTTGTAAGAGTCATGAAAGTAGACCCCAAAGATGCCCTTTTAGCCACAGGAGGTTCTGACAACTCTGTAAGGGTTTACCAACTTGGGCATGCTTACCTCACTCACTCTTTCAAGCAGCACAAAGGACCTGTTTTAGCTCTTGCTTTCCATCCATCTGAGTTGCTGCTGGTCTCTGCTTCCAGCGACTACACCGTAAAGGTTTTTGACTTGCTTAAGTACTCCTGCGTGAAAACTCTTAGTTTCGAGAACTCAGTAAGACACCTAGGGTTCCTAAATAAGTCCTTAATTACCTGCATGAACAACCAAACTTGCAGGTGGAGCCTTAAAACTTGGAAACTCAAACAAAGCTACAAAGCTGAGAATGAAATCACTTCAATGCAGTGCAGCAAAAGAGTTGTAGTGGGGGACTCTGGTGGGTTCATTTACCTTCTCTCACCTAAAAACTTAGAAGCAAAAAAACACAGACAAGTTTCAAGCTTCCCTATAGTCAGCCTAAGTACGCTTGAAAACGGAGAAATCATTGCTACTAACGAAGAGTTCTATGTTTTCTGCATCGGAAAAAAACTCAACGTTAGCTATGAGTTTATAGGCCACGTTGACGAAGTTACTGACATAAAGTGGATGAACGATACTAACTTGTTGGTAGCCCTCAACAGTTATGAAGCCAAGTTAGTAGACATTGAAACTTCTAAAGTCAGCAGTTTGCGCGGACATAGTGACAACATTTTGTGTGTAGACGTTTTTGAGGATTACATTGCAACAGGCTCTAAAGATCAGTCAGTGAAGTACTGGAAGCTAACTGAGATGGTAGGAACTTACTATGGACACACCAACGACGTTACCTGCGTGGCTTTAAGCAGAAGGAACTTTATTGTGTCAGGGAGTGCTGACCAAACTCTGAAAGTCTGGGAAAAAGCCCAAGGAACAACTGAAAGTGCTAGTTACACCTGCATAGCGCACGACAAAGACATTTCTGTTGTCAAGCTTTCTCCTGACCACAAAGCAATTTACTCTGGTTCAGAGGACAAAAAAATCAAAATATGGAGTAGAAGACTTGAACACAAAGGAACCCTAGAAGGACACAGAAGGGGTGTGTGGGACCTGTGTTTCCACCCCTCAGAAAAGATTTTGGCTTCTTCAAGCGGAGACATGACTATTAAGTTATGGGAACTTAAAACAGGAACTTGCATTAGAACTCTTGAAGGACACACGAACTCAGTACTGAAAGTGTGCTTTATAACAGGAGGAGTGGCTTCTTCTAGTTCAGACGGTCTTATAAAGATATGGAACTACAAGTCAGGGGCGTGTGTAGAAACTTTGGAGGGCCACACCAACAAGGTGTGGGGACTGTGCACAAGGAAAGTTGGAGGCAAGGACACTTTGGCAAGTGGAGCAGCAGAAGTTAAACTGTGGAAAGACGTTAAAGAAGAAGTAGAAGAACAAGAACTTACCCAGAAAAGAGAAGTGGTGAAGCAAGAGCAAAACTTAGCTAACTACTTAAAAGCAGGCAACTTGCATGAAGCTGCTATTGTTGCCTTTGGTTTAGGACGCCACGAGAAGCTTTACGGAATCTTAACTGAGATGAGTCCGAAGGAGCTAACAGTGTTTGTGGACCAAGTAGTCCAAGAAGGACTAGACAAACTTTTGGTAAATATCCGGGACTGGAACGCTTTTAAGAAGTTTTCCAACTTAGCTCAAAAACTGTTAAGTGAGCTTTTTGAAAGAGTTTCTTGGGAAAACTTGTCTGGGTACACTGAAGAACTCCAAGCTATAATGACTTATTCCCAAAAGCACTACAGTCGGTTTGAAAAGCTCTACAAAGAAGCCTTTTACATGGAGCACGTTCTAAACGACATGGAAGTACTGCCTCAAAAAAGAAACAACACACACACACTTAAAGTAACTAAGAAACCAAAAGTCTAATAGTAAAAGTATGGGGAACGCAAACACTTCTGGCCTGGGCGAAGAAAGCACAGAAAGAGTAGCTGTTAGGATCAGGTCCCACAGGTGGCCCAGAGGGCAAGACAACTATGTTTTTTCACCTGAGTTTTCAGGCAAGGCACTGGGTGAGAACCCCAGGAGCTTTAAACCCACTTTTAAATGCTTGGACTGTAAAAGAGAAAACTACGACGGAGGAATGTGCCAGGTAGTTAAGTGTCCTTGCGGAGTCAACATCAGAAGGAACGAAAATAACGTCGTTAGTTACTCACACCCTAACTTAGGATCTTTTATTGATGTTTTCGAGCAGTGCAACTCAACTTTTTATGGAGAAAAGGCTGAACTAAGCTCTTTGACGCTTGGTGTGTTTGAAAACACTATACCCACTTCTATGTACAGTGGGATTTCTGTTAACTACAACCGGATTTACGGAAGGGTTCTGAAACCTTACTTCACTCACAGGCAAAGGTGCATCAGTGAAAACGACTTTTTGAAAATAGGGGACTGCAGTTTCAAGGTACTGGCTGCACATCCTTCCCAGGGCTTCGTAACTAAGAACACTAGAATTCACTGCTACTCTGAAATGAGTGACTCTAGCTTAGAAAGAGTTAAAATAGTTCCACTAGCGCCCCATTCAATAACAACAGACATCTTTCAAGATGTTATATTTCCCTACTTGCAAGAGCAGCCTAAACACCTACACGAAGAACAGCACCTTAACATCAGGGGCTTGGAGTGCGTGGTGGCTAGATGCGTCCCTTCCAACGGAATATTTACCCAGGAAACCCTTCTTGAGTACGTGGAACACCCTGCAGACCCGCTCCAAAGAGTTTCTTTAATTCCTTTTGCAGACAGTGTGCCTTTGGAATTCCGAACTATGGACAGAGAAGATCTTATTCCTAGTGTAGTAGACTGTTTTGTAATGCCTTACCTGAAAGGGTGGAATCGAGTTTTATACCAAGGAAAAGTAGTTAGCATCCAGGGAATAGACTTCAGAGTAGATGCCTCCCGACCTGGCTACGGAGTAGTAAGTCCTGAAACTAGAGTAGTTTACGACGGCAAACTCCTGCGCAGAAGACGTTCTGACTCAATAATAGTGCACAACAGGGCTCTTTTGAGTCAACTCACGCAAATCATGCACACAATGAGAGTGATATCTTCCGAACTGTCCCAGAACCTAATCCAACAACTTCCTTGCTTCCAACTTGAAAAGTTGCCCAGCAACGACGAACAAAAAAGCTGTTTAGTTTGCATGAACGAGTTCGGCATTGGAAACGAGGTGAAGGTTTTGCCCTGCTTCCACTTGTTCCACAAGGAATGCATAGACCAGTGGCTTCCTCACTCACGACTTTGTCCCACGTGCAAAAACCCCTGTGACTCTGAAACTTAATTACTAAGAATATTGATTATATCTATTATCTAAAGTTCATTTTCTAAGTAAGAATACTCAAACTCAAAATCTGCTTTTCCTCTTTGAGACCAATTTTTCTCATAATCAAAGTACATGTATGTGCCTTTTTCTTTTTCAGCTGTTTTTAACACAGGTTCGGACTGTCTTTGGAACCAGGTTTGGAACCGTTTGTTGTACATCCAGTCTTTCCTTTTAAGTTCTTTTGCAGCTAAGAGTTGCTGGTAAGTTCCAGGTTGGTGGTAGAATATAAAGAACAAAGTGTCTAGTTCAAGTTTGGAAATATGCGCAGGCTTCACTGTCAAGGGTTTAGTAGGAAAGGAGGAGTGAGACTGGTACCTTGACTTAACTATTTGCAACCGGGACTTAATTCTGTCTTCAGACCTAGTTTTTTCTTGGAACCCTGCTTCTATTCTTTGCCTTGCAACTTCAAGGTCTTCATACTCCCAGGTTTCCTTTGTGGGTCTTACTGTTTCGTGTTCTTCAGACTCTTCAGCTTTAATTTCTTGTGCGAACTTTTCACCTGCAATCTTTACCAAAGCATCTTTGCTGTCCCAAGCAGACCTGGGAGGCTGAGACTTTCCTAGAGGAGGAGGACTCGTGGACTTGGGGGCAGGCGAAATTACTTTGGGAGGTTCTGGTTTTTTGGGGTTTTTCTTGTTTTCTTCTTCAGAGTAGGCATCAGAGTGTTTAATTCCTATTTCAAGTTCTTCGTAAATGCGTTCTAGGTCTCCTTCAAGAAACTGGTCATCTGTTTTTTCTATAAACAAGTCAAAAGTGTCTTTGAGTTCCCAAATGTTTTCAACGCTAATTACTTCGTTTTCAAGTGAACGCAGCACAAGGTCGAGTTGGTCGTAGTGGAATTTGAAACGAACTACTTGTCTGTTGAGCTCATTGACTCTGGCGGGATCGGGTTTTTTGGCTTTAGAAATTTTTTCAATTTCAACTTCGTGGGAGTTTACTGCGTCTTGGAGTTGCTGTTGGGCACTTCTGATCCAGTCTCTTGCAGTGTCTTTTTCTTCTTCGTAGGGGTCTGTTCTGGTCCCGATAGCTAAGCCCTCTTTGGAAAAGGCCTTTAGTTTGTTTTCTCTTTCACAGCTTTTGAAAGTAGCCATCAGGTCTTCGATCTTTTTCCTAGCTTCTTGGATAAGGTTTTTATCCCTGATGTCAGGATTTGTTTGGAAGTTTCGGAGATGTTCCCTTAGACGCTGCAACTTTTTGATTTCTTTTTTCAATTCGCCTTCTAGTCTTTCTTTTTGAGTTTGGTTGACTGTGGAGTGGATTTTTTTAAGAGTTATGTTGAACGTTTCGCAGCCCTCTTCGACTTGTTTTAGTTTCTTTTCTACTTCTTGTTGCAGATGCCTTTGCTTTGCCATTTTATTCAGCTAAACATAAATAGACTTTATTTACTAAATCTACTCAAGCACTCAGATATTTCGAAAGCCAAGGAAGTAGTTTGGCCTGAGAAGCCGAAACCCTGAACCTGGGGTTAGTGTTGAGCATCCTCCCCACAAACTGAATTCCTTCTTTGGAAATCATTTTCCAGTACTTCTCTGGGTAAGTAACACTGCAAACTCTATTGGCTTCCAAAACTTCTTCTTGACTGCTTCCTGGAAAAGGGAACTTGCCACTCAGCAGAATGTAAAGAATTATTCCTACGCTAAAGATATCAACTTTCGAGTCATAAGAGTCCTTTGTGAAAATCTCAGGGGCAATGTAGCCAGGGGAACCGCACTTGACTTGACAAGGCCCACTAGACTGGACTGCTAGGCCAAAGTCCCCAAGTTTGAATTCCCACTCGTGTTCGTTCACAAGGATGTTTTCAAGTTTGATGTCCCGGTGGATTATGTTTTGGGAGTGGATGTGCTCTAGTACGTCCAGCATAATTTGCATAAACTTAGCAGCTACTTTTTCAGGGAACTGGCCTTTTTTGAGGATCCTTGCTAGGAGGTCCCCTCCTTCCATGTAGTCCAGCACTAAGTAAACGTAGTTTTCGTTTTCGTAAACAGAGTGTAAATTCACTATGTTGGGGTGGCACAATTTGCGCATCAATTTTATTTCGCTGACCAAGGAGTCCTTTTTGGTTTGGCCTCCAGAAAAGTTAGACTTCGATATTTGCTTAACTGCGTGCTTTTCGCGGCTGTGCAAACTCTGAGCTAAGTAAATAGTGCAGTAAGCTCCTTCGCCTATTTGCTTTATGAAGTGGTAGTCTTCTTCAACGTTGCTGGCTATTGCTACTTTTCTTAGCTTCTTCACCCATTGAAGTGATTCTTGGTCAGAGGCTGCAGTGTAATTCTTTTCTTTGTGCAGTCCGCTTAAGTTGAAACCTGTTTTTTTCAGTTGGTTCTTGGGATCAGGCACAGACTTGAACACCATCCAGTTAATGTTCATTCCTTTCATTAAGTTGTTGTTGTGTTTGAACAAGTGCGAACTTGTCAGGGTGAATTCACTGCTTTTTAAAGTTCCATTTGGCTTTTGATAGTAAAGTGTTCCGTTGTACAGCACAGTAGTGAGTAGGCCTCTGGATCTTAACTCTTCAGCAGTGTGCCAGAACCCTTCTGTTTCGTTGGTCCTTCTGTTTACATCTGAAAAAATTGAGTTCATTATAATTATGGTAGTTTCAATATAAGCTAATATAAATGGCAGAGTTCCTTGGAAACTTGGTGTTCTTTGTTCAAGGCCCATGCTTGGTCTCTCTGAACTACTCCACAAAGGAGCGCAGAGTGCACTCAGTTCACACAGACACCATTACTGCTTTGCGAAAACACAACGAACAGCTCTTCACAGCTTCTCTGGACGGAAAAGTCACTGTATGGGAGCCACCCACGTTCTCACAGGTAGACTGCTGTTCAGGAGTAAGCCTTTTAGCTGTAACTTCAAAAAGCATATACTTTCAAAAAACTAACTCAGACTCTTTGGGAGTAGTGGACCGCTCCAACCTAAAAGTCACTCCAGAAACTATCTTAAAAGGCCTAGTTGCGGAGGCTATTGACTTAAAGACTTTTCCAGATGAGTCCCAACTAGGGGTACTGAATCCCCGCGAGCTGCTTTTATTTAACCTTACAACACACTCTACAAGAAGCATTCCTCACTCTGTAAGACTAAGCGCTTTTGCTATCCACCCTCAACTTAAGTACTTCGCAATAGGAGACGTGGGTGGCCAAATATTTAAGATCCACGGACAAACCAAAGAAAAAGACCACTGGCATTCACACAAAGTAAGCACTTTGGAGTTTGCTAGTGATGGAAGTCACATGGCAAGTGGTGGAGAAGAAGGCGTGCTTGTGTTGTGGTATGAAGCAACTAAAAAAAAGAACTTTCTTCCTAGACTTGGCAGTCCAATTTTAAGTGCAGCTATAAAAGAAGACTCTTCTTTGTACGCAGTGAAGTTGCTAGACAACTCAGTCAAGGTAATTCAGGCTTCTGACTTTAGAGTTGTTTGCAGTTACACAGGACTCACAGACCCTTCAAAAATAATTCCAGGGAGCAGAGTTTTTACAGGACTAGTTAGAAACCAAAACCAACTTTACATGAACGGAGCTCCTGGTTACCTGCAAGCTTTTAACCCTTACACCTTTGAAGTTACAAGAATTGACTGTTCTAACCGGAACCCTGTTTCTAGGTCAGAGGTTCTTTACCCTAATCCTTTGCAAGTGGTGCAAGTGGCTTTCTTAGAAGAGTTCACTGCAACTTTGGAGGTCTCAGACACACCACACTTGCCTCTTAGTTACCTTAAGTTTTGGAAAGAAGGCAGCATCCACACTCTAGTTCTGCACCCCCACTACGACACAGCACACAAACTCTTGTCTGGAGTCAGCAGTATTTTTAGTTTGGGCGAAAACTCAATGAGGTGCTGGAAAAACTCAGGTAAGAGTTGGGTTTGTGAAGCTGAAAAAGAACACCACAAACTAAAAACTGCAGACATCAGTTTGCACGAAGAAGGAGTGGCAGTGGCTTACGAACACATAATAGTGCACTACAACTCAAACTTAGAAGTAGTTAGAAAGATGTACGAGCCTGACTCAAGGTGCTTTCAAGAGCTTAAAGAGTGCCAAAGCAACTTAATTGCTAGAAGCAAACACAGCTTGCACGTTTTCAAAAAAGGAGTGATTCTATGGAGCTTGGAACTAGGCTACTTGCACAGCATCTACTCAGAAAACAAGTACTTTTTGCTCGGGTTGAACGCCAGTAAGTACACTCCTAAAGAAAAACGCAAACAAGCCACTAACATTATTTTAAAGTTCCAAACAGAAAGCCCCAAGCCCCTAAAGATTTACAAAGTAGCCGAACCCAAAGCCTATGCTTTGTTTGACGGACAAACTGTAGTATTTGACAAAGACTTTAACTTCGCAAACCTAGACTCTTCAGTAGAGAAAGCCCACGAAAGCTTGCCTGAGGTACAAAAAGACCAAATGGATATTGAAGAAACCAAAGAAACTCAAATAAACCCTCCTAGGTACCTCAGCACCAAAGCTCTTTCTTCAATTGAACACCAAAAAAGTTTTGAACTTCCAAGCATGCACACACTCTTCCAAGAAATAGTATGTAAAGAACTATCAGCTTTATCAATAAAGTAATTACGTTTTTAAAGAAGTTTCTTCACTGCATATCTCACTCAGAGACAAACTGTCTTCTTCTTGAGGGGGAGAAGTAGGCTTAGTAGGCGTTTTCTTGGTAGAAGTTCTAGGAATAAACTGCTGTTTTAAGCCTAGGCTTTCAAGTTTAACAAGTTCTTTAAAGCTGCTTTTCAAAGACCCGATGTTTTTAATGAGGTGGTCGTAAGTAGCAGAGAGTTGGCTAGTGGACTCTTCGAAGTCTTCAGTTTCTTTGCCTGTGCTAGTGCAGGTGTTTTCGTCTACTAAGTCTTGCAATGAGAAGGGCTTCGGACTTATCCTTGTAGGAGGTGTAAAGAGCCTTTTAGCTTCAATTACCTTTTGGGGTTTTATTGACCTGAAAGCTGAAGTTGGGTATCTGTTAGGAATGAGAGTTTTGGATTTTTGGTATTTCGAAAGGTAAGCTAGGCTGTGTTGGTTGGTTTTGTAGTTTTCTTTGGAGTCGTAGTTAGTTATCATGTCGACACACGACCTAACTTTGTCTCTGGTTTTAACAAAGTTAGGTTTGGTGTGGATGGTTTGGCCGGGGCTTTTAGAAGGAATTGGCTCAGTGGCTTTTTCCAGAACTTGGCTTAAAGCGTTTTCAAAAGACAAAGTAAGTTCGGGTTCAGCTTCTTCGTTAAGTAAAAGACTTTCTTCAGGCAAAATTTGACCAGTAAGGTCTCCTTCGTGGGCAGTTGGTTTTATCATTTCGAGTTTACTTTCTTCAAAATTCCTGCTAAAAGCCACTCCTGGCTTTGATATCTTAGTGGGGGTTTCTTGGTTGCTTGCAGGTTCAGTTTGGACACCAATGGTTGACTTTTGGATTTTTTGACCACAATTACTGCATAGAGTGCAAGATCCGCGAATCTCTGACATTTTTAAGAAGTGGTTTGCGCTCGTTAAGTTTGCTGGTTGTTTTGTTTAGTAGCTACACCATACAAGTTTTAACTTAAACCAAACTGTAAGTTCAAAGACTTAAAATAAATGTTAGACAGAAACCCCTAAAGCTCTAAACTGACTTTTGTGGACACCTGTACTGAATAAACATTCCTCTAGGACACTAGAGAGGAAATACTCTAAGTTAAAGTGCTTAATAATCATTTTTAGCCACTAATATGCCACACCACCACGGATACAGAAGCAAAACTAGGGACCTGTTTGCAAAGCCTTACAGAAAGCACGGCACTATTCCTCTATCCAAGTTGATGGTAGCTTACAGACGCGGTGACCTTGTCGACATCAAAATTGACGGGGCCGTGCAAAAAGGAATGGCTCACAAATTCTACCATGGAAAAACAGGTCGCGTGTTCAACATCGCCCCCCACGCAGTTGGTGTTATAATCAACAAGCAAGTTAAGCAACGCATCATCCAGAAGAAAGTCCATGTGAGACCTGAGCACATCCAAAAGAGCAGAAGCCGTGAGGACTTCCTCAACCGTGTCCACGAAAACGAAGCCAAAAAGAACCAAGGATCCAGGCAAGAGTTAAAGCGACAACCCAAAGGACCTAGGGAAGCACACTTCATTGAATCTAAACTTACTGAAGTCGTTGACCAGATGCCTCCTATTTACAAATTCGATATTTAGTTAAAAGGTTCTTTTAAAAATTCTTATAGTAAAATGAAGCCAAAGGAATCCAAAGCAAACAAAAAGACTAGGTCTCATTTATTCAATGTTATGTCTAAGTATTCCCCAAAGAACCCCCTTGCAAGAAAAAGTCCCCATAATTCTTCAGGGAAGAGACATCCTACTCAAAAAAGAGAAACTTCACTAACAGCACTAGCTTCCATGACAATTCAAATTGATGAAAAGTTGAAAAAGATCTACAGACACCTAAAGTCCTCAAGCAAAACCCCTAAGTCTCGTCAAAACTCCAGGGAAAAGACCAACTTTACAGACCTAAAGCCTAAAACTACCAAACATGCAAATACTTCACCTAAAAACGGAAAAATTCGTGACTACCAACCTAATCGGTTAATCAAAAAGTCAGAACCAAAGCCTAAAAAGATCGAACTGGACTTTACTGGCTTGAAGGGCACAGAAGAACAAATCATAAACATTTCACAAAGACCCTCTCCTGAAAAACCAGTTGAAAGCAGAGAAATTACTCCTAGAAAGGACTCTGGCAAACTCCAGAACTCTGGAGTTTTAAAACCTCCTTTATACACCAACCAGCGCTTGTTCGACAAAATCACTAGAAGGAACCCTTCAGACTACTCTATGCTCAGCAAATGCAAAGAGTTAAACGAGTCTAAAACCAAAAACGAAGAAAACTCCAGACTTACTAGGCTCAGGTACCAGTCGTTTGATTCCAAGGGAAAAAGAAACTTTTCCAGGACTCAGTCATTCTTTATGGAAGGAGACTCAGGCTTGTTCAAACCTAGTGAACCAGTAGTTGTCAAACCCTCTGAAATCATTAAAATGTTTCCTTAGCTCAAACTAACTATTTAAGTTATTGGTAATTTTCTATAACTCTCAGAAAAACGTCTTCCAAAGAAGACTGAGAAATACCCCAGTCAGCTATTCCAACTCTGTCTTTGTTTTCTTCAAACTCCTTGAAAACCTTACTGACTCTGCAATGTTCTTGAGGCACCTGGTACACTATGTTTCCGTTGAACTCACTTACAAGCTTAGCCTCAGGAAGCACATAAGCTACAAAGGTTTCTACTTGCTGCAAAACTTCTTCTTGGGAGTGGAAACTGATCCTTCCAGGCTTGTGGCAGTTTATGTAAAGATGGAATCCTCCTCCGTACACTGACTTAAGCACCACCTGGGGACCGATGCATCTTAGGACTCCCAAGTGCATAATAGCTACTCTTGACGAAAGCACGTCAGCTTCTTCCATAGAGTGTGTGGTAAGCACCATAGCTCTTCCTTTTCTGCAAATTGCAAGTATTTCCCATAACTGTCTTCTGTTTTCTGGGTCGAGTCCTGTAGTTGGTTCGTCCAAAAAGACTATTTTGGGGTCTCCTACCAAAGAGATAGCAACTGAAAGTCTTCTTCGCATGCCTCCTGAGAGTTCTCTGGTTTTCAAGTGCCTGAAGTTGTCTAGGTAAACGTCTTGGAGTGCCGAAGCAACTCTTGACTCCTCTTCAGAAGGAGGAATTCCTTTGAGTCTTGCGTAGAAAAGCAAGTGTTCGTAAACAGTTAACTCAGGCCAAAGAATGTCGAATTGGGGACATACTCCCATGCGCAACTGCACTTGGTCAATGCTTTGTATGATGTCAAACCCTCCTACCCAAGCATTTCCTGAGTCAGGTCTGTAAAGCCCAGTTAGCATGCTAATCAGTGTGGTTTTTCCAGCACCGTTTGGCCCTAGCAAGCCAAGCATTTCTCCTTCGTTTACTCTTAAGCAGAGTTTTCGAACTGCAATCTTTTCAGAGGTTTTAGACTTGTAAACTTTTCTAAGGTCTTTAACTATCAAGGGAAAGTCTCCAAACCCACCCCTGATTTCCCTGATGTTTCTGTTTTCGTCCTTGACAGTTCTGTCTTCGTCTTGGTTTTCTTCTTCGTCTAAAAGTTCTTCATAGCTTTCATTTTCTGGGTTTTGTTTCCTTCTAAGGCAAAACAAGGGGTGCTTTGGAACTCCGTACTCCTTTGGAACTACTTCATTCAAGTAAATGGAAGCCAATAAAATGGTAATTCCAACCAGGTACAAAGAAGCCAAGCACCCACTAAGTTCACTGCTGACTTCTGAAAAGGACTCAACGCACTTGTAGTAACCACAGTTGTAACTAAGGTTGTAAATTGCCCTTGTCAAGGCAAAGTGAGGGTAAAGCAAAATGTACCAAGGCATTTCTTGTGGGTAAGGAAACACAGCTAAGTTCAAAGTTATTCCCCACAAAACTGTCCAAATCGAAAGTAAGTACCCCCAGATAGTTGCAGTGCGTGCTTTGCTAATGAACACTTGTATGAAGAACGCCAAAGCTATTTGAGAGATTCCCCAACCTCCAAAAAGTAAGCACATCAGAAAAGTGTTGGTTTGCGTGAAGAACTGAAGCTTTACTACAAAGCTACCAAACAGCAAAAACACCAAAATAGTAACTGAGTAAATTATGTAGTTGAACGAAAAGTTCACTACCCAGTAGTTGATTATCCTCATTCCGTTCATTTTCATAAAGTCCTGCAGTCGTTCTTCTTTTTCCAGAACTACACTGTACATGAAAACTGGCAATAACAAAGAAAGAGCAATCGGGTACAAACTAGCACCCATTACATTTAGGAGTCTGTTGAGTTCTGCCGACTCATGCACTGTTATAGGCATGTACTGGACCAACGTCATGATTTCGGTGTCGTCAAATAGTTGTCTGAACAAAGCTTGATGCAGCATGTCTATCAGGGTAAGCATTCCGTCAGTGATAGTAAGTAAGTGGGTTCCGTCACTTCCGTCGTTGTTTGCCAATGCAAGTTTAGTTACTCCGTTTTGTCTATGATAAGAAAAAAACCTTTGGTCGTTAATTTGGGCTTTGTACTTAATCGAATTTCTAGAAGCATTGTAAAAGGTCACTGCTCCGTCGGGCAGCATTGAGATGTACATAGACTGGTGGTGGTACAAAGGGTTGTTGTTCATTACTTTGAGGGTGTTGTAAATGTCTTGGTTGATGCTGCTTTGGGGCTTGGCAAAGTAAGGGTTGTTTTTGGCGTTGGACTTGCAGAAAAAATTAGGAATCTTTCCCAGCAAACCAGCACGTTCCGTTTTGTTGTCAGGGTTGAAGTGCTCGCCGGTGAGGGACCCTACAAATTCTTGAGTGTAGGGGTCTTGGGACTCTACTGAGTAGTAGTACCACTGCTCGCAGGTTGTAACACTTAAGCCTACTAAGTTGTAGAGAATGTAGTTGGGAACTAAGGGAGGATTCAGTATTCTAGGAATGGTTTCCATCACAACAGGCCTAGTTTCGTTTTTTTCTATTTGACTTTCTGCTATGGATTTAATTAAGTAAACCAGCAATAAGCACAGAATGGGCGTTAGTATTTGGCAGCAGTTGGTTGCTTTTTGTCTTAACTGGAGTGCTGCTGACTTCCTGAAAAGGGCTCTGATCTGGTAAGACTTGCGTACTTCTCCTTCCATTTTAATTACTAAGCTGAACAACTACTTAGTTCCTTCACTCTTTTCTCTGACTTCAGACGTTTAACCCTGCGGGTGTTCGCTGCTTCTAAGTAGGGAATGAGTAGCTTGTCAATCAAGTAAGCCAGCATCGTGTAGCTCAGGCACATGCCCAGCATAATGCACCTGAAGTAAAAAGGGAAGTCTTTGATCTAAGTAAAACTTACCTGAACTATTTCTCTGAAGAAGTGGCCTGGGTAGAAAATGCTGACAATAGTCCATGCCATAAGTAAAATGCTTGTTGAAGTAAGCCAGATGTTGCTGTAAAAGGGTTTCTTAAAAGGCTTTCCCATTGAAAAAACAAGGCAGATAGCTTGGTACTCAAACCAACTCAACAAAAACAAGAAAGAGTTTTCCCAAGAAAAGTAGTACTTTTTAACGTCCTCATTAGGGTCAAAGTCAATAGGAGTGAAAAAGCTCATTTGGCTCATAATCCAGTACCCTGAGAGCTGAACTATTGCACTTAAAACCGACTGCCCAATTACTGAGGTCAAAATAGGAACTGATATTAAAGAAGCCGTAGGTTGTTTTTGACTTAGCTTGTGGTAAGGCCCAGTGTAACTCATGAACAAAGCCAAAGGCAGTATAGTGAACAAGTCAATTGTTAAGAACTGGATGTCCTTTAAGTTGGAGCCTATCATGTATAGTGTAGTTACAGTAGTGAACTGAATCATCGAGTAGAGAGCCATGAACTTAAAGGACTCTAGTGAAGTGGACAAAGCACAACGCCCCTCCTGCAAGACCTGTATTACGCAGGATATATCAGGGATTGAACTTGTAAAAGGCGCAGCAATGGAAGTTTCAGCCTCCGAAAGAGAAATTCCAATGTCTGCCGTTTTCAAAGCTCCACAGTCATTGGCCCCGTCTCCACACATGCCAACTAAGTGGTCGTTTTCTTGTAAGTGTTCTACTAGCAAAGTTTTATGCTCAGGCGACATCCTTGCATACACTTTGCACTTTTCAATGCACATCTTAAGGGCCACTATGTGTTCAGTTTCCCCCAGCTCTGCGTTTTTCGAAATGTGGAGAAAGGCAGGACCAGTAAGAGCCAAAGCATAGTGGCCCTCTGTTCCGAGAACTTTCCACGGAGGGTCAGGGATTTCGTGCGCGTCTACCCTTTCTTCTATTTCTGAGTCAATTTCGAACTTAGTCCAGTGAACAGAGTCCCCTTCGAGCTCCCCCAAGAACAAAGGAGGGTCAGGTTTCAGAATCTTGCACTCCCTTGCAACGGAAATCCCTGTTAAAACTGCATCCCCTGTAGCCATGATGCTGCTGATTCCTGCTTCTTCTAGTTCAGCAATTGTTTTTTCTGAGGCTGGCTTCACTTTGTTTTGAAGAACAACAAGTCCTAAAAACTCCAAGTTGGTTTCTAGCTCTTCAAGTTTAACAGACCGCAAGTCTCCCACAGGCTCGTTAAGTGTTTTGTGTGCACAGGCTAAAACACGGAATCCAGACTGAGTGTAGTTGCGCAAAGACTCGTTTAGGTTTGAAGGGATGGTTTCTTTGCTGCACCTTTGAATAACAGCTTCAGGGGCTCCTTTTTCAAAAAACTCTAGTTGGCTATCCTTCACTAAAACTCCCATTCTTTTAAGTTTGGAGTTGAAGTGGAAGATGTGCATTAGGTCAAGAGTTTTGCTTTTGGTTTTGATGTGTGCCTTTACTGTTTCGTGGGTTTCTTCGTCTGGTTCTTCAAAACGGTAGCCTGTAGCATTGAATATTTGGAGGTCCTGGGTATCTCCTATCACTTCTCCGTTTACTTTAGTAAGTGAGTGGCACGTTCCCATGCACTCTATGAGTTTCCCACAAGAGCTTTCGAGGGAACTTGGTTCTGAGTTGAGTTGCAGCAAACTTTTTTGGTAAACTGCCTCGACCCCCATGAGTTCCATGCCATCTTCTGTTAGTGTTCCTGTTTTATCGAAGCAAAACACGCCTATTTTGCCAGAGACGTTTACTCGAGGAGGGGAAATGCAGAATATTCCCTTTTTGCGCAGGCGGTTAATGGCAAAAGCAGTACCGACTGTCATTACAGCAGGAAGTGCTGGAGGCACAGTGACGGTAAACAAATCAAGAGACCTGTCTATCATAGTTTTAACTGGGACTCCCATGTGCAACTGGTAAGGCAAACAAACGCAGAAACCACAGATAGCGATGACCGCTAAGACCGCAATGAACTTCATAGAGTCCTCGTAAAACTTAAACTTGTTGGGTTTGGGGTACAGTATTGACCTAACCAGTTTGCCCTTCATAGTCATGAATCCAGTGCGGGTCACCAGTGCTGTTACTTTTTGGTTCTTTTTGCTAATGACTTGCACAGCGTAAGTGCCTTCGTAAAGACTGTACCTTTTGTCAAGTTCAATGTTGTAAATAGACTCACTTAAGTTTGGCAAGTGGTCTTTTAAAACAGGTACTGACTCTCCAGTTAGCATTCCTTCTTCCATAACGGACGAACCTGACAACACCACTGCGTCACAAGGCATTTTGGAACCTTGAGGAACTTGTATGATGTCACCTGGTACTAGTTCGCTGCTTTCAAGGGATTCCCACTGGTTGTTTCGTAGAGTTTCAACTTTGCAGCAGTAAAAAGCTATGTTTCTTAGGTTTCTGAGGTTCTTTTTGGTTTGGACTAAAGAAGTAGTTAGGGAGATTGTAGTAATAATAACTATAGCACTAGCATAGTACCTGTAGTCGTCCCAGTACCACAAAGCACAGCTGTATATCTGGAAGATGTAAAAGGGGTGCAGTAGTTCGTCAAAAAACAATTTCATAAAGCCTCTTTCAGGTATTTCGAGTTGGCACTTTCCAAAGAGTTCCTTTTTTTCCTGCAGTTCTTCTTGGTTGTTGATTCCTGAAGAGTGCTTCTCAATAACACTGGAGTAAGGCAACGCTGTTTCGAAGAAAAGAGGCTGGAACATCAACCCGTCGTAGTAGTAAGGCAAGTAATGATGCTCAAAAGTCAAAACTTTGCCCATTTGTAAAGTTTCTTTTTCCTTAGTTTCCACCAAGTCAGTGTAGTGAGGAGTTTTTATAAGTAAGTGCGTGGCTTTTCCAGGGTGGGCTCTTGAGTACCTTAAAAATAGGTGGAGACGCATAAACCAAAAGTCAAACAAGTAAAGAAATCCGCCCGTCATCACCACTAAAATCCAGAAAAGGAATGCTTTTGACCGACTGTAGCTGAAGGCCTCTATTTTGAGTATCTGAGACTCTTCTTCTGCGTCACGGTGCGTTTTAGCCTGGGCTATGTTGCCTGATTTTGAAAGCAAAGGAGAATTCAAATGCTGCTCTTTTTCAACACTCGATTGAGACACCATACTTGCCTATAATTACAAAGAGCTTTACTCTTAAAATATGAGTTTTAAAAGCCTTTAAACAAGCTTATATAATTACAGTAGTTAATCGTTATGTTTAGGACGCTTTACGCTGCTGAACTCAGCTTGAGAAAGTTTGCGTTTGAGACTGGGAGTATTTACAGAGTACTCGAGTTCTTTGCATCTGTGTATAAGTTCTGCAGTCTTAATGCAAAAGGGGGTGGTAGGGATGGTGCTTTTCAGGGGGGTTTTGGGGTTTTCTTTTTCGTTAGCTTGAGGGTCCTTAGGTAGTTTTGAATAATAGAGTGTTTGCTTAGGAGTGTAAGTCGAAAAGTTTAACGAAAAGTTAGGAGGAGTAGGAGGGACTTCCAGGTCTTCTGTTTTAGGCAGGTTGTTTTGACTTTCAAAAGTGTTCATGATTTCATTGATTTCTTGAAGTTTCGAAGACACTAGTTTTTGGACTTTGAAACGCGCTCTAGCTTCTGCGTAGAGGTCGTTCTTTTTTTCAGGAAGCTTTTTTTGGCTTGCGTTCAAGGACTTAGTTTTCCTAGCTTTTTTCATTATTTAAACAATCAAAAGAATTACTTGGATACCTTAACCAGAGGATATTCTGAGATTGTAACAATTGAAGATTTAGCTCTTTTATAAATCTTTTATAAATGATGGACCAAAGAGATTTTATGAGCTGCTTCATCAAAAAATCTGGCAAGAAAAAGGTTCTTAGGAGTTCAGCAGTAGACTTGGACAACCCAGAAAGCTTTTTAGAAGGCAAAATCCAAAATTTGACTGACAAAGTAAAAGATCTTAAACCTAGTGTGCTTGAAAGTCCTTTTCCGGGGTATAAACGTTATAAGTACAAGCCTAAAAGAAGAATCAAGTTAAGTTAATTAAAGCCATATTATTAAAGCATTAAACAAGTTATTCTGATAATTCCATTACTGCAAATAATGGAAAAGAATATAGAAACTAGTTTCCGAAGAGAGACTGAGGACTCTTCCCAAGAAAGCGAAGACTCCGACAAGGAACTTCAGAACCCAAAAGTAAAGGAAGAAAGTTTTGAAAATAAATCTCTAAACTCAGGAAGTTCTGGGAAGCCTATTCCAGACCACTTAAAGGATCCTAAACCAATAAAACTTGACTGTCCTTGTCCTGGATTTACTCGCTATAAATACTTCCCAGGAATGAATCTAAAGAAGAATTAACCAAAATACATAAACTTAATTCTAGGAGAAATAATCAAATTTTGCTATGTTAATTGTCCAGTTAAAATGCGTTAAATATGCTAAAAATATATATGGAAGAAAGTTACAAATGGAATTCCGAAGACAACAAACTTAAAAGAGTCAAAGCAATTTATTTCGATGCCAGCCCTTTTGGCAGTACTGGGATCACTGAAAAAATGAGCCCTTACAAAGCTTTGCTTCAACAAAAACCTGTATGCAAGGTTGAAGCACACCCTTCTCCATACCCTAACTTCATTAGGTATAAATACTTTCCTAAACTCTACGAGGATAATTAACTCAGTTTGAATATAAATGGACTCCCTAGAAGAATCAGTGGGTTTCAAAATAGTAAAAGAACTGCCCAGGACAAAAAGGAACTTAGAAGAACAAGCAAGGAGAGAAGCTGAAGAAAAAGAAAGGGAAGAAAGAATGCGCCTTCAAAAACAACTCAGCGAAGAACAACAACAACGGTTGCGTGCAGAGGAATGGGAAAAGGAAAAGCACAAACAAGAAATGGAACGCAAACGCCTTTTAGAAGAACAGAAGCGCAAAGAAGAAGAAGAACAAAGAGGCACTTTAGAAGGCAGACTTGCCAAGTTGATAAACGACTTAGCAGCTAACTCTACTGGAATAGAGTTTTCTGTATCAGGAATTGAAATGGGCTCAGTGCGCTGGAGAATCCTAGCAGACGCACTGGAGAAAAACAGTTCTTTGCGTGACTTACACATGAGTCGCAAAGAAATCGAAGACGAAGACGGAGTGGAAATCATAAAAAGCTTGAAACCCAATACCACTATTAACAAACTGGAACTAGAAGGAAACCGACTTGGTGTGCAGACTGCTGTAGAAATAGGTGACTACCTAAAAAAGAACCAAACTCTGAAGTACCTAGACTTAGAAGGCAACGGGCTTGTAGACGAAGCCAAAGACTCTTCAGGCATTAATCAAATAGCCGAAGGAATCAAAGTTAACTCTAGACTACTAGTACTTAACCTAAGTTACTGCAACCTGGACGAAACCTGCGGAAGGACCTTAGCAGCCGCACTTAAAGAAAATCAAACTTTGATTCAGTTGGACGTAAGAGGAAACGACCTGCCTTTGGAAGTAATGCAGGAAATAACAGCTTCACTAGAAAGGAACAAACAAAAGTTCAACGAAGAAAGAATGGAGGAGTGGAAAGAACGCAAACAAATGAAAAAGGAAGACGAGTACATGGAAATGATCGACATCACTCTGCAACAAGAACACCTTAAAAAAATGAACATCCTAAACAGACAAGAAGCAGCTAAAAAGGACAAAGAAGCCCGTTTGGAAGAAGAAAAACTCAAAGCTGAGTACGAGATGAAACGCGACATGGAAAAACTTATGAACAACGCCAAAAAAAGAGCTGAGTCAGGCAAAAAGAAGAAAAAGTCCAAGAAAAAGAAAAAGTGAGTTAGTTACAATAAAGTTAAGCTTCTATGAGCCTTTCTTCTATTGGAGTGTATTTAGTTTCTGCACGTTTAGCTAAGTAAAAGGCAGACTCTACACAAAATGAAAAAGTAACATATACATAAAGGAGCACTATAACAATGATTCCCAGTTCCATGGCTTCTGCGTAGTCGTGACTGCAAGTTCCTGAACTGAGCAGAGCTGTGCCAGAAATAGCTTCTACTGCAAACCCCAAAAGCAACAAATTCAGCACCCAGTTCATGAATCTTCCCAACTTAGGCATACCGTAGGCTTCGGAAATCATTTGAAGAGTTTCAGCTACAACTAGCATCACTGAAAGCGCTATGAAGCATTCCAACCACTCTCTCAATGGGAAATCGCAGGTTATTTGGTGTTTGGCCAGCACAGCAGAAGAAAATATGATCTAGGTAAGGATTACTAGCAGGGAAAGTCCACATAACATCATGGATCCCAAAAGGTTAGACAAGAAGTTTAAGTCAGAGCGAATATGGTCTAGTGAGTGTGCGAACGAAAGAATTATAGAACTTTGTTGTGGATTTTGGTTCGTGGACATTTATGACGCATCCATTTCCCCTAAACAAATTTTTGACTAGTTATAAATTACGACCCTTTTAAGTGAAGCCATATAACGTAATTAAATGTTTTCCAATAAAAAGAAGTCCCCGAAAGTAAGTAGACTCAACCTAAAACAGTTTCCCTATAAAATACCTGAAATAGAAACACAAAGGACCAGGGAAAAACAACTTAAAACTAAAAGAGTAATTCCTTTGCACAGAAGAGTAGGTTCTGATGCCAACTTGAACCCAAAAAAGAAACCCCAGCTGAAAAATAAACACTTCTCACCAGAAAGCTTTAAAAACCCTAACTCCAGAACTAGTTCTAGAACTCCTCAAACAAACTGGAGCTCAAACAAGTTTTTGTTTACCTACGACAAACTAAAAGGTTTGTGCGAACCCCAAGTGAAGTTCCAGGAGGCAAGCAACAACCCCTCAGAAATAGCTAAGTTTTTCGAGAAAAAAGCTTGTCTCAAAATCAAAACTAAAAAGTCCAAGCTATTACCAGCTAAGAAGTCCAAAGTTCAGGACTTAGAAAGTTTAAGGCTTTCTCCCATTTCTTTCAATAGTTCTAAATGTGTCCAAAGCACTCCAGTTTCTCCCTTGAACAAAAAGTAACCCTTACTTAGAGAGGATCAAAGCTTGATTTCCCTAGTCAGGACTCTGGACAAGTGCTTTAGGTAACCAAGTCTTTTGTAGAAGTGATTTGGAAATAAGTAATTCTTATAATAAAAAGTATGATAACTTGTGCACTTTGCCGCAGAGAAGTTAAGTTCCCAGAAATACATAAAAACTATTGTCCGGGTAACTTCCCCCAAAAATACTCAACCCAAGTAGCAGTGGGATTCAAGAACTACATAGGCGAGCAGAACTGCTTTTTGAACAGTGCACTCCAAGCCTTATGCCACATGCCCGGGTTTTTAAACTCGCTTCTAAGTAAAGACTGCAAGGTCCCCAACTGCCTTGTGTGCTGTTTGCAAGAAGTACTCAAAGAATACCTTTTCAAGAAAAAAAACCAGACCGGAGGAGCTGTCTCGATTTCAGCTCTTCGAGAAAAACTAGCTGAGGACTATTCTCACTTGGGGGAGTTCCAGCTTTTTTGTTCTGCTGACGCTATGGAAGCTTTGTTGGCACTGTTCAACGCTGTACATAATACTTCTGCTTCTGAAAACCAAAAGTGCAAGGAAAAGTGTCCTTCCCACCAAGTGGCTGAACTAAGCGTGACAGAGTTTATATCCTGCGAGTGTGGAGAGTCCAAAAAAATAGAGTGGGACTACTCCTGTTTTGCACACCCTTTCTACGTAAATTCTATCATAGAGGCTTCTTCTTCTTATGAATACAAAAAACTACTTGACGCCAGAAACAAGCAGGAGTTGTTTGACTATATAGAAAACTCTAGTGTGCTGCCTAACGAAGGCAAGTTGGCAGAGCACATGATGAAGCAGTGGGAAGATACTCAACTGGTTGCATGCTCTGACTCTGAGTGTGAGGTTTCTAAAAGCCGCAAAAAGCTTTACTTAGGCTCAGTTCCTAAGGTTTTTATTGTAAACATGATTTGGAAAAACCCCACTCCAAAAGAACTAGAAATACTCCAGGTAATTGCAAGTTTGCCCTTTACTTTGAGCTTAGACAAAGTCTACCTAGGAGCCCCTTCTACAGTTCACAACCTCAGAGGTATGATCCTTTATGGCTTTGGGCACTACGTTTACTGTTTGAGAAGCACTGAAACTAACGACTGGTACAAGCTAGACGATGACTTCTGCAGAATGGTAAGTAGTGGAAAGTGGTCCCAAATGATCAAGGACATTATTACTAAGAGGTTCTACCCTGTTGGGTTATTTTTCTATCAAGAAACCCAAACAGTCAGTGTAGACATGACTCTAGCGGAGTGGCTGGACCTAGAAAGGTACGTTGCTGGGTACGAGTTAGAAAAGCAAAAAAAGGAAGTGGAGGAAAAAGTTGCTATGACTGTTAGCAATGAAAACTGGAACAGAGGGAGGAAAGCAGACGACAGAACTAGCAAAACTAGGTCAAAGTCTTCTTTAGGCTTCCAAAAGAAGTTGCCTGAAAGTCCCAAAGTTCCTACTTTTGATTTTGAAGAAACTGAAGAGGAACCCAAAAACCAAGAAACTGCAAAGAGTGTTATAAACATAGAAGAAGAAATGTCCATGCACTCATACGGAGTCTGGATGTGCGACTGCGGAGTGCCCAACTCCCAAAAGTACTCTGTGTGTTCTTCTTGCAACAAACTTAAACCAGGCGAAGATGGTTGGGTGTGCAAGCACTGCACTTACAAAAATGAGCAGCACTACACCATATGCAGAGGATGCTACAACACCAAACGTAGTCAAGAACTCGAAACTCCAGCTAAAGAAGAAATGATAGTAATTAACGGAAGAAGTCCTTCAAAGCCTAAGGAGCGTCCAAATCCAACCTCTCCTCCTAAGCCCAGTTACCCTAGGAACTTAGACGGAAAGCTTTACTACGAAACTAGCGAAAAACTCAGAAAAGAAATAACACGCAAACTTGAGTCTCCCCTAAACAAGGACTGGAAGTGCAGTTGTGGCAAACTAAACAACCAAGAAAACCTTGTGTGTGCAGACTGTTCTGAACTAAAGTTTGACGAAAAGGGCTGGAGTTGCAAAGTTTGCACATTTAAAAACGAAGAAACCACTTTTCGTTGCAAACAGTGCAAAAGAGTAAAGGGGACAGTACCTACTCCTGTTAAAGTTAAAAGGTGTGAAGACTGTGACAAGGAAGTAACTGGGTCTCTTAAAGTTTGCGAAGACTGTTTGGACAGGCAAAGAATAATCAGAGAAAACTCTTGGAGGTGCAAGTTTTGTAAGCACTACAACCTTTCAGAGGACTTTTGTAGAAACTGTAAAGAGTACAGATACGCAAAAAGGTGCCAAAAGTGCCAGAAGAATACTGTTAACTTCAATGAAACCTATTGCAGTAAGTGCTCTGACCAGTGTTGTGTGTGCAAAGAAGGTTTAGAAAAGTCTTTTTGTTACTTCTGCAAAACTCAAGTTAGTTCTTATAAGTGTAGAACCTGCAAAAAAACACTCTATGACAAGTTATGCTGTGAAAAGTGCGTAAGTAAGTTTTGGAAGTGCAGCAACTGCAAAACCACAAACTTTCCCTTAGCTAAAAGATGCTATGAATGCGAAAACCCCAAGCCACTACAACGCCCTGCATCTGCGTCAAAGAGACCAACCAGAAGCGCAGTGACGATTTCTAGCCGCAAGCCAATATGCTCTAACTGCTGTAAGGTGCTCAATGCGAGTAACTTGAAGTTTTGTCCGTTTTGTAGGAAGAAGCCAAATGAAAAATACATTAAAGCTTTTTACTAATTTAAATTAACACTATGGAAGGGAAACCAGCTAAGATCGTGATGGACGAAAAAGGAAGGTTACTTGACGAGAAGGGCAGAGAAATAAAACTGGACTCTTCTCAAAAATACACTTTTGACGTAAATGTGCAAAAATACTCCAAAAAGAACTTTAAAGCTAACCGATACCTGCAACAGAGCCAGTCAGAAGTCAAGTCAAGAGGAACCTTTTTCGACGAAAACCTTCCTAAAAAGAAAAGAAAACTCACAAAGTCTTTTTTGTTCAATGACTCTGTGAAGCTCCGCGCAGACACTAATCCTGATGTAGAGTGGTGGGACAAACCCTTAGTAACCCAGTCTTGCTTTCTCACAGAAGACAACCGAGAACAAATAACTTCTCAGGTGCAGAACCTTCCTTATACAGAAGCTTGCTTCAAAGCAAAGTGCTTACTAGAAGACCTGCTTCCAGAAGTCCACTACAACAAAGAAGAAATAACTGCAGAAGTCCAAGAACCAAGTCTTGGCGAAGGCCAGACCCTTTCAAAAGCCTCTCACTCACAGATGATGCACTTGACTCCTAAAGAAAGGAAAAAACTCAGAAGACTCAAAAGACAAAAGTCACTGAACGAGTTAAGGGAGAAAATAAAACTCGGCTTGGTAGAACCCCCTCCTGAAAAAGTAAAACTCAGCACTGTGATGAAAGTAATGGCTAAAGAGATCGCACTTGACCCCTCTAAAACAGAACAAGACATTATGGAAAAGTACAACCAAAGAATCCAACAACACTTCCAAAGAAACGAAGAAAAAAAGCTCACAAAAGCACAAAGGCAAGAAAGAAGTTTGAGGAAACTCAGAAGAGACAGTGCTCGTGAAACCAGAACAGCTGTGTTCAAAATGGAGTCAATTAGCAACGGAAAAACTAAGTTTAAACTCCAAAAAAACGCAGAGCAACTGGCTTTGGTAGGAGTAGGACTGGTTCTACCAGAGGGGCCTAGTTTGGTGGTGGTAGAAGGCGGAAAAAGAGCTATTAAGTTTTACAAAAGACTTTGCCTCCACAGAATAGACTGGACTCTTGAAAAAGGACCCTGTTCTCTACTTTGGGAAACTGAGATCAAAGACTCTTCCTTCAAGAACTTCAAGTTAATTGACTGTGAAACTGAACACCACGCTAGAAAAATCCTTTCTGAACACTCTGTGGAAAGCTTCCTCAATCTACTGAAGTCTGGTAACTAATATATGTTTACTGAAATAACTGGAAATTCGGCTTAAATATTAAATATCATCTTTATTTATAAAATGAGATCAGAAGACAACTTTGAATATTCTCAAAATTGTGGAAGTAGCAACCCCTACACCAAGAAGTTTTTACATCCCCAGTTAGTTAAAATTCTTGCCGAAATCAAAACGCCTAGTCCTTGGCAAGTTGTTAGTGACGAGAAACAGCCTATTTCTGGACAACTCCAAGAAAATAGACCAAGAACCTCTGGAATCTTCCAAGAAGGTCCAGAGATTAGTCTTTCTAAGCCTAAGTCTGAAGATAAATTAGTTTCGCTTGCTTTGGAAACCAATCCATTGTTAAATAGAAGACGCAGAAAGTAGTTTAAAGTAAAATAAAGTTTAATATGGAAGCAGTTAAGCTTAATGAGATTCCAAACGAGATAGTTTCGCCCCTAGTTTACATCTGCAAGTTTGTTTACACCTTTTCGGGCAAACTGAACCTGACTTGGTTTAGTGCTGAGCAACTCTACGGCAGTCTTGACTCAAACAACAACCTTTTATCAGAACTCCACATGGCTTTGCTCAAGCCAGTGTGCATGGGGGTCTTTGAGGACCCTAGCTTTATACTTAGGAACTACGAATTGAAGTTTTTATGTTCAGTGCACTTGCTGAACAAAATACTTGACATAAACACTTACTTGCCTTTTTGCTGGAAAACTTTACTGGGTGAGTTAATTCTTAGCGACACACTAAGAGACCACTGCCAAGAAGTAGACAGCTCTGTATTTGGCAAGCTCAAGTTTAACACCCTTGATGCGTTTTACCTAAGAGCAAATAAAACTCAGAAGCTTCAAATCATAAAAGCTCTGATTCTTAAGCTGAAAAGCTTCCAAGAGTTCCAAAACGTTCCAATCAACAAAAAAGAACTCAGTTCAGAGTACGCTGAAAAGCTGAGGTCCCTAGAAAAGCTTAAAGACTGGCTTTCAAACATGCAAGAGTCTGAAAGAAACACAAACAAGTACTTTGACTGCATCAGCAGAATTAAAAAGCTCAAAGCAAGGAAAGAAGAACTTGAAAAAATAATGGATGGTTCGCAGTCTTTTCGTTTAGGAGTAGACGACTTTGGAATCAAGTACTACTATTTTGACTTCCAGCCTGACCAAGTCCTTGCTAAAACCAAAAAGCAAACACCCTCAGGCATGCAAAAAGGCTTTAGGTGGTACAACTTTAAAGAAGTCCAAGATTATATTCAAAGGTACTCTCCAAAGAGGCCTGAGCACAAAAAACTTATACAAGCATTTACCCAAATCATAAAAAAGTCACCTCAGCCCCAAACACTGCGCTACGCAAACTTACTGTCTGATTTCATAAGTGTAGAGCTAAGCTTCAAAGCAATCAAAGGCCAAATTTGCAGTTACCAAAAAAGAGTTAACTCAAAACTAGATCTCCAACAAGAAGACAACTGGAAACAAACAGTTAAGGACGAAAAAACTCCAAGTGGAGTAGCAAAACTCCTTTTGGAAAAAGCTAACAACTTCACAGCACAAAATGCCATTCAAAAAACTCCCAACTTTGAAGATCCTTTTAAAACCCAAAAAGTAAGTTTGAGTTTGTGGAGCTACTTTGAAGGCTACCAAGTAGTTTTCAGCAGCTTGGTTGAATGCTTAAAGTCCGAAGAGCATTTAGCTTTAGTATTTTTCATTTACGAAGCACTAACTAGCCAACTTCTAGACTCTGTCAACTTCATCAGTGCTCCTCAAAGACCTTTGCATCAACCCATAAACTTAGTTCATGACGACCTGTGTTTTTACTGCGGAGCAAAAGGAAGACTTTTAGAGTGCAATGAGTGCACTGTTTCTGCACACGTTGAGTGCGCTGGTTTGAAAAGGTTTTCCAAGAAGTGGACGTGTCAGAACTGCAAAAGAACTAAAAAAGTTAATTACTCGTAACTGCTTAAGAATTTGTTGTAAACTTTGGTGGGAGAAACAGCAGAGGTCTCTGGAAGCAGTAGTCTTTCTGCTAAAGTTGGGTAAAAAACCTTTTTGTAAACAGTTAAAGCGTAGTAAGGAATGGTTACACAAGCCACGCACAGAGTTACTGTAGCCCAATGCAGGGAGTTAGAAATGATTTCAAAGGTGAACCCGTACATGTAAGCTACAGGCACGTAGTTGTAAACCACCACAAAAAGCAAGTACAAACCGAAACTAAGTCCCCAGATTGTAACATGCTGAATCCAAGTCCAGTTGTGGATTTGTATAATCAAAATAAAATTCACAATAAAGATAACAGAGGTGTAAATGCATACGCTCATGCCCCACAAACCTTCAACCATCCCACTTTCAGTTGACACAGACCTGTTGTACATGTAAGCTGGAACCAAAAAAACCACCATTGAAATCAAAAAGGCCCCAAACATCCAGTTCAGGAACCTCCTAATAGTCAAAGGTTCGTTAGTTCTGTTTTCTAAGTAAAGAGCAGGCAAATGCTTTTTAACGTGCGGCTCAGTTTTGTAGTTTAAGTCCTGGTCAAACAAAGCATACATCACCACTCCACAAGCTGTTATTGCTGAGTTGAACAGCAACAAGTACCAGTCATCATAGAGAGTTTGGCCACTAAACCCAGAAATAAAGGCAAAGTACACCTGTGGTAGTGTAAACAAAAAGTTCTTGAAAAAGTAGTACTGGATGAAAAAAGCAGTTCTGTTGGAAGTCCACCTTCCGTGCTGGAAAAGCAAAGGCACTAAAAACTTAAACTTCCCTATAGCAAAGTCACTGCTGTCAGCAGCTTGGTTGCCTTCGTTGCCGAAAATACCCACTCCTACATTAGCAGCTTGGATCATAGGTATGTCATTGCCTCCGTCTCCAACTGCCAAAGTTACACACTTAGGTTCTTTTTGCTTAATGAAGCTAACTACTTCTGCTTTTTGACGAGGACTTGCTCTGCTCACTACTATGCTGTTGCAGAATTTGCACAGACTGTAGAACAGGTCGCTGTGGCTCAAAGCAAAACTCAAAGCATCTCCATCTATGATCAAGGATATGTTTCTAGGGCAGTACCTGTTTAGTTCTTCTGCTGAAGCTATTGCTCTTTTGAGTCCTAGAACTACTTCAGACTCTTCAGTACTTTCTATCTGGACAGTAATCCAGTCGGCTTTTACCAAGTTGCACGAAAGCGCAATGTTTTCAGCTGTTTCTAGTTTGTCTCCTGTAAGCATCCATATTTTAAGCCCAGCTTCTGAAAACTGTTCAATGGCTTCGGGAACTGACTCTTGGAGTTTGTCTTCTACAGCAGTTGCACCTAGCAGTATCATTCCGCTTTCTAGTTCTTCAGCTAGTGACTTAAGGTTTTCAGTTTGACTTTCTTCAAAGTTGCACTTTTCTTGGTTGTACCTAGCAACCCAAGCTTGGGCATCTTGTTCATCCAACACTTTAAAAGCTACAACAAGCGTTCTAAGGCCTTTTCTTGAAAAAAAGTCAGTGGAGTTCTTTGTTTCTTTGATGAAAGGAACTTCTTCAAAGCTTTTATCTAGTCTTTGAAACATAACGTTATCAGCACCTTTCATGTAAACCCTAACTGAATTGTCATATGGATTCCTAACCACAACAGACATTCTTTTTCTGTCAGATGAAAACTCATTCATGGCTAGAATTGGGAACTCGTGAACCACTCCAAAGCAACTTAAAGTAATTGATTCAGGTTTCCTTTCTAAAAACACAAACCCTAGTTGCTTAGCTGCGTCGACTAAAGTAACTTCGTCAGGAGAAGATCCTAGGTACTGCAAAGACCCTGCACCAGACTCAGTTGCAACTACGTCGTTACACAAAGCTACAGCTATTAAGAACTCCCTCAAGTACTCTGCTTGGAACTCAAAAGTTTTGGTGGGCAACTCTAGTTTCAAAGCAGAAGTTGAGCCCTTAGCTAGTTCGTTGTAAATCTCGGTTTCATCAAAGTTCCACAAAACTGGAAACTCATCTGGCTTCTTAACGTTTGCTGAAAGTTGTCCTAGAGGAGTTTGGGAGTAACTTATTTGTTTAGACTCAAACTCAATGCTTTTTTCAACTTCAGGGTTGTATATTATTTGCGAGGTACAGTCAATTTCTTGTGTTTCGAAGTTCCCGTAAACCTTTCCAGCTACACTGCAGCCTTTGAACTCCATAACGTTTGAAGTAAGAGTTCCAGTTTTATCGCAAAACATGTAGTCTATTTTGCCTAGTTCTTCAAGAATGTTAATGCTTTGCACAGACATTCTAAGGTCTTTTTCTTCGCAGTACATGTCTAAGTCGTATTGTATTGTTAGGGCCTGCAAAAACTTAACTGTTTCCAAAGAAATAATTAGGGAAATCGGAATCATGGTGTTTAAAAGTATGAAAAAAGTAGCGTAAGCCATCAAACCTACTTCTACACTGTTCCTGTTTTCTCCCTGAGCTAAGTAGCTAACTTCTTTGTTGTCTTCAACAAACATTGCTGCTGACACACTCAAGTATATGCAAATTGCAGTTTGCAAAACTAATTCAAACACCACTATTTGGTTGAGGATTTTTTCGTAGCGGCTGATTTTGTAAGGTGCGTGTTTTTGGTTCATCATTATTTTAGTGAAAGGGCCTGGATAAACAACCATCCCTACTATGTACTCAGTGTTTCTTAAGTTAGAGCCCCTAAGAAGCAGTTGTTTGCTGTCTACCCAGTACTTCTCACCAGCAATACTTAAGTTTCCTTTAAAGTACGCCAGCTTATAGTCGGGACAATTTGCCTCTAACTTAACTTCTCCTGGCTTTGTTAGGAGTTTATCCCTTTCAAACATTCCTACCGTAGCTGTTAAGGCCTGCCTAGTTTTTAGGTTCCTTTCGCCGTCCAAGTTCGCAGTTTGGATTTTGCAGTCAGCCAAGGGCTCTGAAGTGGTAAGGACTAACAAGTCGCACGGAAACTGCTCCCCGTCTGTGACCTTTAAAACATCACCTGCTTCCAAGTGCTGCCACTCAGTATTAGTCCAGGTTCCTTCTTGCCATTTTTGAGTTGTTGCTCCGTTTACACGCTTGTCGTTGGAGTGCCTTTTCTAAATAGGATTTACCCAGTCTTCAATGGCTTCTTTGACCATAGAGATTGAAAGGACCAGTAAAAGTGGACCTATGGCTGTGATGGGGTGCAGGGGAGAAACTGATGGAATGCACTGGACTATAGCTGTGACTAAGAAAAATATATTGGCTAGTCGAGAAAACTGGTAAAAGACACACCGAGGCACAAAAGTAGCCACGTTGTACTTGCTGGTTTCAATATAGTTAGATGGGTAGTTGAAATCCTTGTTCTTTTCCCGGTCGTCAAAATATACACAGTACATTGAATTCATTATGAAACATACAAAGTTTTCTAGAAGATAACTACTAATTCTGACGTACTCTAAAAAGCCGTTAGAACTCTTTGGATTAAATGTAAATAAAAATCGTTATGTTGAATGAACTTCAAAACGAAGATGCTCCTCAGGAGTACTGCTCTTCAGAAAACACAGGGGGCGTTCTAAAGGAAAACCTTCCCCAGAATATACAAACCAAAAAGAAAAACCAGCCCAGCATGGTAATTAAAAGCGTGAACCAAGACTACGAAGGAATGCTTCAAGGCTACAAAGACCCCATCCACGCTAGTAACTACTTCGAAACACTAAGTGACCTTTCCTTTAGGTCCTCTATTTCGAACTCCAAAACAACTTACCCTTACTGGACTCCTAATGACGAACCTTTTGAGTCTAACCAAACTTCAGAGTCCTGCAAACTTCAATACTCTCAGTCCTCAAGTGAGAAGTTCAAAATTACCACTGAGGAGTGCTGTGTTTCAGAACCCAAGTCCCCTAGGTTTGAAATAGGCAAGGACTGGAATCGTCCTTTCTGCAGAAACTGCCAGGCCTACACTCCTACAAGAGTAGGGTTCAAGCTTAGGTCTATGTCCTTTTGGAACTCCGTAAGGTTCTTTTTCCAAGCCATGAGGTGTTGCGGAAACCCTGCTCTTAACAGTTACCAAAAAGCTTTTCATGTTTGTAAAAACTGCGGAAACGAGATTTCGGGGTCTTTGTCTATATACTTGAATTAACAACTAAATTAAATTACTGTTACTCGTAGGAGATTATAACATTACTTAAGTTTAGCTCTTGCTTTGTCTTCTAAGTTTTTAATGACTAAAAGAGTCCTGACGTCGTTAAAGTCAATCTTGCCTTTGTTTTGGTAAGTCCTTTGGAGTTCGCTGAGCACTTCCCAAAGAAGTTTGATTTCCTGGTCCTTTTCTTTTACTTTCTGCTTCAAGTTGTCATTTTGGCTCTTTAGAGAAATCTTTCCGTCCATGCTGTCCCTGTAGTTCCTTTCAGCGTGGTTCAGTATTCTTTCGTTTTCTTCAGTCATTTCACTTACTTTTTTCTTGAGTTCTTTGATTTCGTGTTTAAGGTTAGTGTAGATTTCAGCCCATTCGTTCTTTTGTTTGATTCTGTGTTTTTCTTTGGACTCCAGTTCGGCTTCAAAGCGTTCTTTTTGGAGTTCTATTTGTCTTTCTTTTTCTTCTAAAGCTTTCCTTAAACTGAACACTTGGTCTTGGGAGCTCTGGGATTCTTTTTGGTAGCGGAGTCTGTCTAGTTCTTCCCTCAATTCGAAGATCTCTCTTTGCCTAGCTTCTTCGTTCAATCGTGCTTTGCGTCTTTGGCCTTCAATGGCTTCTTCTAACTGATTCACTTCGGACCTGAGTCTTTTGATTTCGTTGTCTTTTGAAAAGTCCTGAGTGTTTTGGTACTCAGCTTGTCTTAAAAAGCTCAGCTCGTGGTTTTGTTCCTGGATTTTTTGGGATAAGTTTTTTATTTCGCCGTTTAAGTTCTGCAAAGAGTCTTCGTAGTCCTCTTCTTGGTTTTTAATGAAGGTGTTTAAGTTATCAATTTCCCTGTAGAGTTTTTCAATCTCTTGTTGTTTGCCAGAAAGACTGCTGTTTAGTGCTTGGGATTCTTTTCTAAGCGAAGTAATGGTTTCTTCTTTTTTCTTGGCTTCTTCTAGAGCTTTGGCATGCTTTTGCTCAACAGTACTTACTTTGTCTTGCAACTCGCTTTCAGAAACTCTAGTTTTTAGTTGTTTTGAGAGTTTTTGGTTTTGTTCTTGCAAAGCAACAAGCCTGTTTTCGTACTTTTGTTTTTGGGTTTCAAGTGCACTTTGGAGTTCTTCTTGGAACTCTTTTCTAATCTCTGTTTTTTCAAAAGCAGTGACTTGGCCTAACTTTTCAACTTGCCTCATTGTATCGTGGAGACTTAGTAAAGAAGACTCTAAGTCCCTTTGGAGTTGGTCTATGCTTTCGTCCATTTCTCCTGCTTCTTGCAGTAAGTGGTCTCGGCTAGTGGTGAGTTTCAGAGTGTTTAAGGACTTTTTGAGGTGCTTCATTTGGCTAGCAGCACTTTCAAGAATGTAAGATCTTTTTGAAAGTAAGTCTTTAACTCTAAGGATTTCACTAGGGGCTTCGTGGAACTCTGGTTGTTGGAGTTTGGGTTTTTTAGAGCGTTTTTGTTTTTTGGAAGACTTAGGCGGAGTGGAGTTTGCAGGTTTGGAGTTTTCTTTTTGAGGAACATAGTTGGTTTTCTTTTTGTCGAGGTGGTAAGAAATCATGTCTTTGGCCTTTTCTCGGAAAAAACTGTAAAGTGGCTGGTTGCGTGCCTCAGGTGAGTACTCTGCGTAAAGAGGATCTACTAGTTTTCTTTCAGTTCTCAGTTCTGAAGGAGAACGCTCTCTTATCTCTGCCATTTTAAATTTTAACAATCAATTAGAACTCTAGGTAATATGCAGTTTGCCCAAACCAAACCAATTCGGCTTGAAGAAAGACAAAAGTCCTTTATGGTGTCTTTTGACATGGAAAACCACCAACAGAAAAGAGAAAAGTTCCTGGTGCAGCTTCGCAAGTCCAAACGACAAGAAAACTACTCTGTAAGACGTTCTCGTGTGCAGATGCTTTCTTTCCCATCAGAAATTCTGTTTTTGAACCCTCACTTTGAACAACTCGGAGTCCTTGAACAGCTGGATTACTTAGGCAATCTTCTGCTTGAAGGACCACCTCACCTTGTGTTGCCAGCTCTGCAAGCTTTAAGAAGCATCAATAACTCTATGGACCTTTACTCTATTAGGATTATGCTTAACAAAGGGATCATAAACCTAATTCTTAACTACACCGATCTAAGGTTTAGTGACCAAGTAACTTCTGAAGCTCTGTGGATTATTTGCAACATTTCAGCAGGTGACGATTTATCTACTTGCCTAGCAAACATGGGGATGCTTGAGTTATGTCTAAATTCAATCAGTGAGTCCAGACCCCTAAGTTCTGAAAACGCTATTTGGACTCTAGCCAATCTTATAGCTGACGACGAAAGCACCAGAGAAGTTGCTTTGCGTGAATTTAAACTCCACGACTTTTTGGTTTCTTTTTTGCAAAAAGTCAAACACACACTGCCTATTGTCAAAGTCATAGCTTTTGCACTTTCCAACTTGTCAAAAGGCTCTTATAAACTCCAGTACTCCGTGTTTGAGTCTTTTATGTACGCTTTTAAACAACTTTTAACTTACACAGACACCCAAATTCTTTATGACTCCTTAACAGGCATAAGTCACCTTATATCTGAGGACCACAAACGCTGCCAGTCACTTATAAACTATCAACTGGTTCCTAAAATGCTAGGTTTCACCCACCCCAAACTTGAATTTCCTATACTGAAGATCATGGGCCACATTTCTTCAGGAGAAGAAAAGCAGACTGACTACATTCTTCACCAGGGACTTCTGAACTACCTTTTGGAAAAAACTCAATCTAAAAAGTCTAAAGTGCGCAGAAGTGCCTACTGGGTGCTAAGCAACATTGCAGCAGGCAACTTTTCCCAGAGAATTCAGTTCTTAGAGCACTCCATACTTGACCAGGCAGTCCAAGGACTCAATGATACTTCTTACAGTGTGAGGAAAGAAGTTAGTTACGTCTTTAGTAACCTAGGGTTTCTGTGTTCTCAGGACGAGATCCTGAAACTCTGTTCTTCAGAACTGTTTGAGTCCATAGAAAAAGCTCTGCACGACTTAGACCCTAAACTCGTACTGAACATTTTAGGTTTTATAAAAGCTGTGTTAGATAGTTGCGACTTAGAAAACACCGAACTGATAACTTCACTTCTGGCTGAAACTGAATGCATTAACAGTGTTGAAAGTTTAAATGCTCACAGAAACGCTGCAATAAGTAGTTTCAGCAAAGAATTATGCAAAACTTACTACGAACTTGTGAGTGATACTGATGAAGAAGTGCAAGAAACTCTTGAAGTATTTGACTTTTCTTAATTAATGTACTAAATAGTAAAGCGGGAAATGGAAGAAAGGCAAAAGAAAGTCCAAGAACTCCGCAACCAAATTAAGTCTGCAGTTGATAACCTCACACAACAAAAGGCCAAAAATAAAGAACTCCAAAGTTGCAACCACGAAAAAGAAACCTTTTCAGGCATACAAATCAAGCTGCCCCGCGAAGTCCCCAAAGACACTCTTAGTGAAGCTTTGTGTGACCGAAAGTTCGTTAAGCTGAATCAAGTAAAAGAAACCATAAAGTCATCACTAGAACTCCAAGAAGACTGGGTGACCATAGGAGTGCTAGTCCAGAAGTCCCCAGTTAAAAAAGCTAAGAACGGCAACAACTACATACAGTTTACTTTAGGCGACTTAGAAGGAGAAGAAGTTAAGTTCCTTTTATTTGGAGAAGCTTACGAAAGCTGGTGGCAAGAAATCCAGGGGTGTTTGCTAGGTGTTTTGAACTCAACTCCACTCCCAGTGCTTGAAAACCAGCCCCAAAGTTACAAAATAGAAAAAGCTGGGAAACTACTTAAACTCGGACAAGCTGCTTACTTCGCAGCTTGCTCAGGCATTTTAGATAACAAAAAATGCAGCGGCTACGTGAACCTTAAGTACTCCAGAGTCTGCGGCAAGCACTCAAAACCCAAAGTGAAAAACTTACGTCCTGAGCTCAGAAAACTTGAGTTTGCTCCTAAGAACCCCTTCATAAAGACACAGTTCAAAAAGCAACAGGTTTCTAAACCTCCTATGAAAGCCAAACCTCAAGAATTCAACAACCTAGACAGATACCTTGCTTTGAGGAACAAGAAAAGCAAAGAACTAACTCCCTTGGTAGAAATTGAAGTGGACTCTCTTAAAAGGAAACAAACAGAAGTTTCTCTCCCTACAAAAAAGCCAAAAACCGACTCAATAAACTAGTTAAATGGTTGGAAAGCAATCTATAATATGTCAACTACAATTGCTGGATATGTCAGAACTAAGCTCAGCGAACTGCAAAGTCGAAATTCAGACCTACCCTCGAATCTTCGTGAAGTTACCACAGAAGGATCCCTTAACTGCCAAAAACTTGAAGAAATTACCCAAAAATCCCGAAATGTCCAAGATAGGAATCTTTCGGACCTTGTGTGGTGTACAGCTGCAGCTCGTTACATAGAAGCCACACTAAAGGCCGAAATTTTGGATCTAGAGCAAGCCCAGAAGTCCCTGGAGTTCCTGGGAAGACTAAGGTCTAACCTAGATTCTGCCTCTGTGGCTTCAGCCTTGGGCTCTGACTTATGCGACCTAGCGCCTGGTTTAGCCACTATTGACCAAAGCATTAGACTTTGGGAACTGCTTCAAACAGCTGAAGTTCTAGGGTATAACGATTCCACAGAAACTGAGTTCACTAAAAAATGCATTGCTCAGGTGGTGAGAAGGAAACTAACTGAAGCTTTTGAAAATAAGGCACTCATGAAGGAACTAACTCAGAATATTCTAACTTTAGAGTCTAAAGGAATTACTATTCCTGACTTAAAAGACCAGGTAGCTGACATTGCTTGTGACTTCATCCAAGATAAGTCGATAACCTCCGAAGAAGACATTAAGTTCATTCTGGGAAAACTCAAAAACTTCAAGGGTCTTGACCAGGACTTTGAAAAAAGACTCCAAAGTCTAATCTCTGAGCACGGGAACTTTGAGTTCTTTGAAGAGTCCAAAAGTTCAGCAGTGCCTAATCAAGTAACTAGTTCAGCTGAAATAACCTTAGAAGAGGACATTATTCCTCCAGCTTTGTCTGATAGTGGAGTATGGATATACATAAAAGGAGCAACTATTAAAAGGACAGGCACTAAAGTAGCTGTGAAGATCAACAAAACCAAGGAGGAACAAAAACTAGTTAACATTCGAAACGAAATTGAAACATCCCAAAAAATAGGAAGCAATCCTTACTTCTTGGACTACTACGGCAGTTACCTAGACGAAGAAACACACTCCGGGGAAAAGTGGTACGTTTGTGGGTTAGTTATGGAAAGGTGTAAAACTACCCTTGAAAGAGACTTAAAAGAAAAAATCGAAGCAAAACAAAGGTACGAAGACAGTGCAATAAGCTACGTTTTCTCGCAGTTGATTGAAGGCTACTTGACTCTGCACAAGAAAAAAATCTACCACCTAGACATCAAACCCCATAACATTTTTTTGAAAGAAAACCTAGAACTGAAAATAGCTGACTTTGACGTTTCTTTGGTAGGAGGCCAAACCACTAGGACTGTGAACTACGGCGGAATAGGGACCGAAGGCTACATGGCTCCAGAAATTCAAGAAGCTTATGACAATAACCGAAGCCAAGATCTACAAAGTTTGAAAGTAAAGTTCAGACCTGACAAAGCAGACACTTATTCTCTAGGAATGACTTTGCTACAGTTGTGCACCATGAGCAGAAGCATCAATACGTTGAATTCAAAGGAAAAGTGGGGTGCGGTCCAGTCCAATATCAATAACGCGCAACCTGAGTGGACTAGGCCAATCCTGCTTCAGATGCTGAACCCTGACTACAACCAAAGACCCAAACTTAGCCAAATCAAAGGACAGCTTTCACAACCCTCCACTAGAAAACTGACTTCTAAGCCTAGTTAATTATCAGAAGCTTCTTCCTTTTCAAGTTCCTGTTTAAACCTTTGGTAGTCGTCTAAGTCAAAGTTATCAGAAACATCGTCAGGAAAGGGTTCGTCGTCACTTAGAATTTCAGGTCCTTCTTCTTCTTCTTCGTGGGGAGTGTACTCTTCGTCGTCACTTTCTTCCCCAGAAGAACTTTCTTGGTTAGAAGGCTCTTTTTGTATTTTGGGAGCAGGTCCCTTGGACTCCTCTGGAGACTTTCTTTTTAGGTTCTCGGAGTTTTCATCTGACATTTATAAGTATTGATTATTTATGAATGCTTTTCTGGATTTGCATCAACAGTGAAGGGTTTTTGGCCTTCAAAGAATTACTGAGCTGCTTGAGCTTTGCTTGGGTTTGGTTGTAAAGGGCACGGGTTAGGTTGTACCTGTAAGTGATTTGTTGCCTAACACTGTCTTCTCCAGAAGCATAAAAGTCTAAACTAAGGAGTTCTATGAACTTGTAGTCGATGTTTTGTAGCAAGTCTAGCCTAGCAGTTCCGTCTTTCTGGAGCATCAACACACACAAAAACACGTTTGGCTGCTTGACTGCAGAGTTCATCATTCTCATGATCATAGCTCCAAACTCAGAGTAGTTGACTGTGAATTTCTGTTCTTCTTGGAGTTCGCGGTAGTGGTGTTCATCGGTTATATGCATGTAGTTGAAAAACAAGTCAGTGTCACTTGTAAGTTGGATTTTGAATTCTTGGGGGGAGTCTTCTTCGCCCAAAAGTAGTACTTTTACGCGTATGTTTTCAATAGTGCCTAGGTCTGCTGAGTTGTTTGTGGACTGAGGAATCCTTAACTCAAAGGGAATTTCTTTGTCAAACAAAAGACGGTGGCCTTCTGAAAGGCTGGGGTCCATTTCATCGAAAGAATTGATATCCAGTGTAGATAGCTCCTTTTGACTTTTCTGCATTAAATTATAACTTTCTGGTAAATGCAGGCTAAGAAAACTAAGTTTTACACCTTACTAAATGGAAGCATAGCTCTGAGCAGCAGACCCAAACTTAAGTTTTTATCAACACTTGCAACTAATACCCAGTGCACTACTATAGTTTCATTACTTTCATCCAGTGAAAGTGCACATCAAATTCAAAACGAGTGCTCAAAACTAGGACTTAACTGGCTCTGGGTAGACCTTCGCGGAGCCAACAACAGACTTTTAGCTTCACCGTATGCTCACAGTGTTATTCGGAAAGGCTTAGGTGAAGCTAAGGAGCGCTTGCTCAACGGAGAGCACCTTTTAATACACTGTGCAGCAGGGATACACAGAACAGGGATATTTGCTTATTGTTTACTGCGAATTTGCAATGTGCCACCCCAAGTGACTTTCGAAACCATTAAAGAACTCAGAAAAGAAACGTTTGAAAAGTGCGGGAAGCACCGTTTTGACATAGCAGAAAGCATTGCAAAACTAATCTTAGAAAACAAGTATCTAGAAAATATGGAGGACCAAGACTTAGGCATGAAAGAAGTAGAGTACTTAAGTCAGTCAGACTTGCCTTTACTCTGGGTAAAGGTTTCGCTTAGCCAAGACTTAATGAAGCTTACTTGGTGCATGACTGACTCTAAACTCCAAAAACTAGTGCTAGGCCTAGACCTGTGCTGTGCTAAACCCTCTGTAAACCTAAACTGGGAACAACTCAGAACTCTAGAATTCCACCCTGAAAAAGTAGTTTCGCTCACAGAACTCAGAGACTACTTGTGCGAGTATGTGCTTTCTTCAAGTCCCCGAAAGGCCTGCAAAATAGCTGGACTTTACTCGCATGTTGAAAGGGAACTCCTGTACAAGTGCTTTCCAGAAGTAATTGACTTGCTCCACTACCGAGTAGTGGACTTAGGAAGTCTTTACGAAGCTTTTTCGTTAGAAGTGCCTGCAAGCACAACTCCTTTAGAAGACATCAAGCTTATGCAAACCCTTAAGTTAACTTATTTTGATTACTCGAAGGGTCAATAAGTTCGCTTTTTACTTTGAAGATAAGGTAGTTGCTGAGTCCCCTGATTTGGCCTTCTTTGAACTCAGCTAGTTTAGTTTCGTCTGTTTCGTGCTTATGCTTTTTCCACTCCTGGCGCACTAAGCTCCGAATGCTTTGTGTCCTCACAGGCTAAGTAAAACTTACGTCCATTCCCATGTGGGAGCAGGCTTTCATCCAGTCTCTGTAAATGTGCAAAAAAGACCTATTCATTTTTATTAACTTTATCTTTTTGCTTTTTGAGGTTCTTCCTGAGGGCCCTTGAAAGTTTTGGTTTCCTTGAAATGCTTTCTCTTTTAATAGGTTTCTTCTCAAGGTTCTTTTTGTGTTTTCTAGAAGGAGTTTTTAAGTTCTTCATCCACTCCGGCATTTCAATTCCACTTCTCTTCATCACGTTGACTACCATTTTCAAGTAAGGTGCGTCGTCGAAGGTGTACAAAGTAACTGCTTTTGACTCCCTTCCTGCCCTTCCAGCCCTTCCTATTCTGTGTATGTAGGACACTACGCTTTGTGGAAAGTCGTAGTTAACCACTAAGTTAACTCCTTGGAAGTCTATTCCTCTGGACATTAAGTCTGTGCAGATCAGTCCCCAGGTCTGGCCTAGTCTGAAGTTCTTCATAACTACTCCGCGCTCGTGGTCATTAAGTCCAGAGTGCATAAGTCCCATTTTGACTTTTTCAGACTTGAGTTCGTGGTAGAGTTCTTTTGCCCTTTCTTTTGACTGCACAAAAATAAGCATAGGTGGAGTAAACTCCCCCAACTCAATCATTTGTTTAATTGCAAGGAGTTTGCCCTGTTCGTTGGAGCAAAACTTAAGTTCTTGTTTAAGTGTGTCTACTGTTGCATTTTTAGTGCCCACTACTATTTTAATGGGGTTCACTAGCATAGACTTTGCCATGATTTCAATACCAGGCAGCATTGTTGCTGAAAAAAGTGCTTTGAGTTGCTTTTTCCTGCTGCACTGTCTAAGAATGCTGTCGATTTGGTCTAAGTACCCCATGTCAAACAACTGGTCACTTTCATCCAACACAATGTACTTAATGGTTTTAAGTCTTTGAGCGCCTAGTTTGTGTATAAATAACAACGGAGTAGTGAACATAATGTCGAAGTTGCTTTTCCACTCAGTGTGTTCTGGACTGTTTTTCTTCAAAAGGTGCAGTCTCAGCCCAGTGCCTTCACTCAGCACTAAAAACTCCCTGTGGAGTTGACTTGCAAGTTCTTTAGTGGGGGCTACCACCAAAGCACGCAACCACCTGGGCTTTTTGAGCAGACTTATGAGGGGCACAGCAAAGCTAAGGGTCTTGCCCGACCCTGTAGCAGCTATTCCCATAAGGTCCCTTTTTTCAAACAGCACAGACATTGCTTGCATCTGCACTGGAGTTAAGTTTGTGTACAAAGAGTTAAGTGTTGACTGCACAGACAAGGGAACAGAATACCTAGAAAACAGTTCAGAAAAACTACTTACTGGAGAAGGCACTTCTTCCCCTGAGCAGTTGATGTGGAATTCTTTGCGGATGTTTTCAGTTTGAGGAGCTGGAATGTTGGTTTTGAGCTTTTTATGTGGAAGTGACTCTTTGAAAAGCGAAATGTCTTTTGCAAACCTTTTCCGGTCAAAAGAAGTTCCGTCCTTCAAAACAGCAAAAGCGTCCATTAATATAAATGATTTGGAAAGTTCTACTAGTTCTTCCTATTGTGTTGGGATTTCCTGGACTGAAACCAGAAACTACAATGACATTCACTGAACTTTGCCAGCATCTTAACTATCCAGTTTCCAGTCATTATGTTACTACACCTGACGGATATATTCTTCATTTGTACCGAATTGCTTCTAAAAACTCTAATGAATTCTCTAATTCGGTGCCTGTGTTTATGCAGCATGGTTTAATTGACTCCTCTGACAATTGGATAGTGAACGACGAAAGCCTAGCCCCAGGGTTTATTTTAGCCAACAAAGGCTATGACGTTTGGCTAGGAAACACTCGCGGCAACAGACACTCCAGAAACAACACCCACTTAACTCCTAAAGACCCAGAGTTTTGGAACTACTCCTGGCAGAACATGTCCGAATTCGACATTCCAACTGAAATTAACTATGTGCTAGACTACACTGGGTACCCTAAATTGGCATACATCGGGCACTCCCAAGGAACTACTATTATGATGGCCCACCTTTCAGAGCACCCAGAGTTTGCACAAAAACTGTATGTTGCAGCTTTGCTAGCACCAGTAGCTTCCATAAAACACCAAACTTCAGAAATAGTAACAATATTTTCTCACTCAGAACTTCTTGGGTTGGTCCAGACTTTAGGAATCCACGAACTCTTTGAAAACAAAGCCAACTACCTCTTGTCTTTTGTTTGTGAGTGGTTTGACTCTTTGTGTGTCGACGGTTTATACTTAATGGCAGATGCAAACACCACTGTGGACAACGTAGACAGAATGCAGGTTATCATGGGCCACTACCCCAGTGGAACCAGTTATAGGAATATGCAGCACTGGACTCAAATGAGTTTGATGCAAAAGGAAGGCTTGCCTAAGTTTGACTACGGCAGTCCAGAAGCCAATACGGCTCACTACGGCCAAAAAGAACCCCCAACCTACGACTTTTCGCGGATCTCTGCTAAGCTTGGACTCTTTGGAGGAAAGTTCGATAGACTTGCTGACATGACTGACGTAGCTTGGTTACGTTCCCAGTTAGTAAACGCAGAAGTTTTGCACTATAAAAACGATTACCCATTGGGTCACGGCTCTTTTATGTGGGCTAAAAATATGGACTGGTTCAACGACGTTATTTCTTTAATTGAACAGGTCACAAGTAACTAATTCTTACCCTTTAACTTAAAAACACCGAATCTTAAAACTTAAAATTTAGAAGCTGCAATTTTTAACTGTCTAGCAATATAATCATTTATTTAATGGTAAAAAACAGAAAGCCGTGGAGCTCTGAGGTAACTTCTAAGTAGGAAGACAGCTGCATTGCAGAACTCGTAAACGAACTTGGAAATAAAAACTGGGCTTTGATTTCCCAAGCCTTAAAAGAAAGATTCCAGATAAAGGGCAGGTCAGGAAAACAGTGCAGAGAAAGGTGGCACAATCACCTTTGTCCCCGAGTGAACAAAGAAATGTGGTCACTTGAAGAAGAAAAAGTTCTTTTCAAGTACCACTCTGAGTATGGAAACAAGTGGTCTTGCATTGCCAGGCACCTTCCTGGAAGAAGCGACAACTCTATCAAGAACCACTTCTACAGCACGATACGCAGGAACTTACGCCTAGTTAACAAAACCCGCCCAGAAGGGTCCAAGGTCACAGGTGATCTTACAGAGATCCTTAAGGACCCAGAAGTAGCTAGTTGTTTACTCAAGCCATGCGAAGGTCCTAGAAAAAACACCAGAAAAAAAGATGGTAACACCTACTTAGAAAAAAGACGTTCCATAAGACTCCAAACCAAAGATGAAGAACTGAGTGAGAACACCAAAGAAAAACCTGCACCTATTGTTTGCCCTTCACCTACTAAATACAACACACAAAAAGAAGACTCAGTAATAGGGGACCTTTTCACTCCTTCTGCCTTTCTATCTCCTTTGCAGTCCAATGCTCTGAAAACTCCTGGCAGCTTCAGAGTCTTTAAGTTTCCTGACGAGTTAACTGCCAACCCCAAAAACCACAGTCCAGAAGCAATGTTTTCTCCTATGAGCTTTAGAAGGTCTGACTCTTTTGGAATGGAAGGACTGGGGCTTCCTTCGCCCGCCAGTGCTTTTACTTTCCCTTCCTTTTCTCCCAAAGGCAACCTTAACTACTTCAGTCCCAAGAATAAATAATGAATATACTTAAACCAAGGTAGTTCTAATCAGTTCCCGCAGAAACATAGTTGCGTAGGTAGAAGAGTTCAGAGAAAACTTAAGTTTCAGAGCTTTTATGTTGCCAGGCCCTGGCTCTGCAGAGTCCAGTTCAGCGTAGGTAAAGTAACTCCACTCTAGCTGCTGTGGCTTTTCAAGGATTCTTCTGTAGGTGCCTGTAAGGGCAAGTTCTCTAAGTGAACTTTACTTTTGAAGGTTCGAAAAACTATCTAAGTCCAGTCCGTCTTCTTGGAGGGTTTCTTGGTAAACTTGTGCAATTTGGTTTTTGGGCAGTCTAAGTCTCTATTACTCTATTTTGGACCCAGGCAAAGGCAAAGCAACTTCATTTAAAGGCACCTGAAGGTTAGGCACTGGGTTTCCTTCTAAGTCCAGATCGCCTTCTATAGTTTCCTGAGATAACAAAAGTCTTTTAGAAACCACTTTGTTCCAAACGTAACTTTGATAAGCGTGCCCGTAAAGCATCCTGCAGTTCCTGGGCAGACTCATTATTCCGTTTAAGTAGGTGGTTTGTCCTCCAGCTTTACGCATTCCTTCTAAAACGTTTCTTTCTATGTGCTAATTAGGTCTTACGCAGTGCTTGGGAAACAACTTAAGGGCCTCCTCAACATTTTTGTTTTGGATCCAATTTTCCCGTGCTTGGGCTTCTGAAGGGTGTTTGCAAGGCCTAGGCCCCATGATTAGGTCAACTGCTTTTTGGTAGTCGCCTTTGATAATAGCTAAACCTATAAGGTGGGTAGGGTTGTCTTTGGAGGTTCCGAACCTTTGCAACCCAAAGTAGTTAATGAACCCTTTGCTTGAAAGAGTTTCCAAACGCGAGTCTATGCTTTCTTGGGGCAAGTCCTTGATATTGCGCAGTATGATTGTGAAGCAGTTTCCTTTTAAGTCGCCCAGTTTGATTTGTTTGTCTGAGTAAGAAAAGTTGCCTATTTTAATGTTGCTAGGAAGGTTTAAGTTCTTGAGTTTTCCGTACAAGTTTGAAAAAACACTTACTTTCTGGGTAGTGATGGCTTTTTTGTCTTTGTTTCCAGCTACGCCAAACCACTTGTCTTTAGTGCCCACGTACTTAGCTATTTGTTTGACAGCTATCATGGTTTCAAGGTTTTCTTTCCACAACACAAAGTGGATGTGCTTTCCAGGAGGTTTGTGTCCTTGTCTTGGGTCAACTCCCATGACCTTGCGTTTTTTGTTGGTGGTTTGTGAAGAGAACAGAGTAATTTTGTTGGTGGTTAGGTCTGTGCTACTGCTGATTCCTACTGCAAAGTTTTTCACGGCTAGGTGGATGTTTCTTCTGTCTTGTTTGTCGCTGGGACACTCCAAGTCTGTGCTAGCTTGGGCTTCTCCTGCGTTTATCCTTTCAACTAAAGAAACCACTTCTGAAGCTAGTTCTTTTCCTAGTTGGGCTTCAAGTCCTTCTTGGGCACCTTCTTGCAAGTACACTTGAGTGGGCTCTTTAAACTCTTCAGGGTCTTGGAAGGTTTCTTTTAGTTCCACTACTTCGCCTTCGTCTGTGATTTCTTGAACTACAAAGTCACTTGTAAGTAGCTTAAGTTCTCCTCCAATGCCTTCGCCCTGAGTTAGGTACTCAGTGATTCCTACTTGTTCTTCCATTTTATTTGAGTCTTTTTTGCTTATAAATGGCAGGGACTTTAGACGACTACAAAGAAAAATTTAAGGAAAGCGGAGTTCAACCAAAAAACATAGCAAAGACCACTTTGTTTTTCGTTGGAATCAGCACACTGTATGTAACATCGCTTTGGGGTTTGTGTTACATAGTGCGGCCTACACAAAACATTATAAAAAAACTCCCTTACCCAAAAGTCAAGAATTTTTTTGAGAGAGCCAACACAAAAGCTGAGAACCTCAACATGCTTCGCAGACTCCCCCAAGAGAAAAGGGGACGTTTTAGCATTTCTTTTGCTGAAATGATTGCTGTAAAAACCTTGATAGGGCCTATAGCTTTACCCTTTAAGATCTGGCTAGCCATTAAGCTTACTAAGTTAACTAACAGAGAAACCAAAACACTTTAATTGTGCCTAATAATGGATTTAGATAGCTTAATCCAGAACTTACTTTCTTATAAGTCCATCAAGCAGGGACAGATCAAACAACTCATTGAAAGCTCTAAGGAAGTCTTTTCTAAGGAACCTAATGTTTTAAACGTCAACCTGCCCGTAACTATTTGCGGAGACATTCACGGACAATTTTCTGATTTATTAGAAATATTTAAGGTAGGAGGAGTGCCTCCTGACACTAACTACCTTTTCCTAGGAGACTACGTAGATAGAGGCCACGATTCTGTGGAGAGTTTCTGTCTTGTTTTGTGCTTTAAACTTAGGTACCCCACACGTGTGAGTGTTGTGAGGGGCAACCACGAGTCTGCTCAGATTTCTATAACTTACGGACTTTATGATGAGTGTTTGAGGAAGTTTGGTTCGCCTGAGGTCTGGAAAATGATTACTGGGCTCTTCGAATACCTGCCCATTGCAGCCTTAGTAGACAACAAAGTATTTTGCATGCACGGAGGACTCTCTCCAAGCATAAGCAGAGTAGACGACGTAAGACAACTCGACAGATTTGTAACAGAAGAGCACGAAGGGGCTATTTGCGACTTGATGTGGTCAGACCCAGACGATCGACCAGGGTGGAACGTTAACCCCAGAGGTCTTGGCTACACCTTCGGTCCTGAGATCTCCGTTAACTTCAACCACGTAAACAACTTAACTCTAGTAGCAAGAGCGCACCAGTTAGTGATGGAAGGGTACAATTGGTGTCATGATTACAACGTAGTAACAGTGTTTTCAGCACCTAACTACTGCTACAGATGTGGCAACCTCGGCGCCTTGATGATTATTGAGGAAAACATGAAGTACACCTTTGTGCAATACGATGCTGCTCCGCGTCAGTCCAATCCATACGTTACTAGAAGAACGCCTGACTACTTTTTGTAATTAATTAAATTGTCCTTAGCAAACTGTTTTTGGATTTTAGCGTGCTTTCTGGACATGTTAATGATCTTTTCACTTGCAAGTGCTCTTTCAATTCCAAACTGTTTTTCAAGTTCTTGGAGTTGGTCTTTAGGTGCTTGCTTAAGTAGTTGTTCTCTTTGGTACTCTTTAAGTTCTTCTTCGTCAAGTAGTTTTTTAAGGGCATTGTTGTGTTCTTCTTTGAGTTTTTCTAGTTTTTTGCTGTTTGAAGACCTTAAACTCCTTTTTGACTTAGGACCTGGTGAAGAGAGGTTGGAGTAGTTAGCATGTGACCCGTTTCTACTAGAAGCAGTGGGAGAAAGGGAACTTGTAGACAGCATCTTAGAGACTTTTTGGGAGTAGTCAACGATTTCAGTGGATCTGTTTTTGGTTTTGTCAAACATGTCCAGAATTCTTTTTTTCTCAGTGTCAGCTTTAACTTTGCGTTTCCTTCTTTCTTCAATGATTTGTTCTTTAGCTTGGATCATTTGGTTCATGCGTTTTTTGTCGTACTCAATCTTTTCAAGGATCTTTTGGTTGTAGTAGTTTCTTTGTCTTTCTATGCGTTTTACGTTTTCAAAGCGGTCTAGTCTTTTGGCGTTTTTGATTTCTTTGTTGATTTTGAGTTGGTGTTGTTTCTGTTGTATGGTTTTCTGAGTAGACTCTTCTTTTTTTCTTTGTTTTTCAATGATTTTATTGAGTTTTTCTCTTTGGAGTTCATGATTTTTTTGAAACACTAGTTGGGCTTTTTCTTGACTAGCTCTTTGTTCTTCTTTTTTGCTGAGTAGTTCTTGTTCTTTTTGTAGTTGTTTTTTGGCAAGTTTATTTTGGGTGAGTTCAGTTTTTTTCTGGACTTCGTCGCGTCTTTGTTCTTCGAGTTGTTTGCTGAGTTCAAGTATTTGTCTTATTTCTTGGGATTTTTGGTGGGCTTTTTGTCTGCTTAGTTCTTGTTCGGTTTGTTTTTGTTCTTGGAGTTGTTTGGTTTTGGCTTCGATTTCTTTTTGTTTCCTTTCAAAAGACTCTTTTTTCTTTTCTAGGATTTCGTCAGCTTGTTGTTTGGCAGTAGCTATTCTGTGTTCTCTTTGGAGTTTGGTTTCTTGGTTTCTTAAGGCTTGTTTTTGGTAGGCTTCGGTTAAGATTTTTCTTTTTTTGGATTCTTTTTCTTCTAGTTTTTTGCGTTTTGCTTCTATTTTCTGTTGTTGTTCTTCTAGGATTTTTTGGGTTTTTTCTTGGAATTCTTTGTCTTTGAGTTGCTTGAGTTTTTGGTTTTGAAGTAGTTTTTCTTTGTGGATTCTTTCTTGTTCCTGTTGTTCTTTGGCCTTTTGTTGGAGTTTTAGGTACTCTTCACGGTTCTTTAAGCGTCTTTGTTCTTCTTCTTTTTCTAGGATTTGTCTTTGGGTTTCTTCTTGTTGCTTCCTTTTAGCTTGGATTTCTTGTTGGAGTCTTTCTTTTTCAGCACGTTTAGCTTGGTCTACTTCTTCTACTTTGCGTAACTTTTGTTCGTTGTGGATTCTCATTTCTTCAAACTTGATTTCTTGGTCCACGAGTAGTTTGAGTTCTTGTGCTTGGCGTCTTTCTAGTTTCTCGAGTTCCTTTTTTTCTTTCTCAACTAAACTCGATCTGAGTGGGTCGAACTCAGTTTTTGGGGGGTGTTCAGTTAAAAGCTTTTTTTTTTCCTCAGCAATCCAAGTGAGCTTTTCTTGTCTTTTTTGTTCGAAAAAAGTGTAGCGGATCTGGGCAGTTTCTTGGTCTTTTGTGATCTTTATAAAACTTTGGAAGGGTTGATACACTAGTTCTTGTGGTTCTATTCCAAGACGCAAACAGGCTTCTTGTGACTTAGGGGAGAGTTTTGGCACAGTTTCAGTGTTGGGGTCTAGTTCTTCTATACTTAAGGTTTCCATTAAATAATACAATAAACATTTATGGCAGAAGCAAACAACCAACAAGAACCCCAGCAAGGACAGAGTTTTGTGTGGGGACTTCTAAGGATGATGCTAGTTTACTTTTTGGTTTCTTCTGTGATAAAGGTCTTCACGGGCCAAAAAACCCAATCAGAACCTGCCAATACAAACTCGTTTCAGAACTTGCTCAACGAAGGTGACTTTTGGGAACTAGATGTTTTTCTTGTCTCAGAAAACAAAACAAGCAAGTTGCCTATTTGGAGTTTGGAGTCCAAAAGCTACGACTACTCGCCCTTAAACTCCGAGTCAAAGTCCATCAACATCACCCTTACTCCTTACATGCAGAACAACGGAACAGTGTTTTTGGAAACCAATTTCAAAACCTTTTCCACAAAACTCAACAAAACTTTTGCCCTCACTAGTAGTCGGGAGCTTACTACTTACGACTCAATTCTTGTGGAAGAAACTGTGAACCTTATAGCTGGGGAACCCACTCCTCAAACCAAAAGTTCAAAAGAAAAAGCTATGCACTGGAAACCCTCAGTGGACATTTACGTAGTAGTTGACTCAAACGTGTACCCTTCTTTTCCACCCCAACTAGTTTCTTCCATCCAAACCTATGAAAACTACTACATGCCTATTGTGGACCCTTCGGACTTCTGGGTGCTTAAAGAACACATGATCCCTCTTAACGAAAGCATCTCAGAAGTGCCTCTTACCATAAGTGTTTCTACGGCTTGGGTCTACAAGTACCTTATGATTAAGCAGTTCCAAGAGTCACAAACCATGGGCGACGTGTACGGAGTCAGTTCCAAACACGAGTACGACTTGATGAAAAGGATGTTTTTAGAAACCAACCCTTACTTTCTGGGACTTACAATGGTAGTGTCTATGGTGCACATGCTGTTTGAGTTTTTGGCCTTTAAAAGCGAAATCGAGTTTTGGAAGGGAAGGGAAGACCTTAGAGGACTGTCTACAAACATGCTGGCTTACAACTTCATAGCAAGTATTGTGGTGTTTCTGTACTTGATGGACACAGAAGAAACTTCCTGGGCTATTTGGCTTCCTATGGGCATAGGAATAGCAATTGACTTTTGGAAACTCAACAAAGGCTTTGACATCAGTCTCAAGCCTGAGTTCCCTTTCATAAGTGTCAAAGGCAAAGAGTCCCACAAAGCAGGCGGAACTGAGAGCTTGGACAACAAAGCTACTAAGTTTTTGTTCTTTATGCTGATGCCCTGCATAGCCTGCTACAGCATTTACTCACTGTTTTACGACGAGTACAGGTCTTGGTACTCCTGGATGATAGGGTCTCTTGCAAGGTTTATTTACACAGCTGGGTTCATTATGATGACTCCTCAACTCTACATCAACTACAAACTGCAGTCAGTAGCACACATGCCTTGGAAAGTGCTTACTTACAGAGCTCTTAACACGTTTATAGACGACATGTTTGCTTTTATCATAGCAATGCCTACAATGCACAGACTAGCTTGTTTCAGAGACGACATTATATTTGTGGTTTACTTGTACCAAAGGTGGAAGTACAGAGTAGACCCTAACAGACACTACCTGGAACAAGATGTAGAGCCTAAAGAAAAAACTAATTAAGGTTAATACATAGGAACCACTTTATTACCAGTTGAAGCTAACTCAGAAGGGTCTTGTTGGATTTTAGTTTCGTTGACGAAGTCGTCAGTTTCCAGAACTAATGCTTGTTTTTCGAAACAAGACTCAATAGTTTTAATTTTTCTTTGACAGTCTTCTAGTTTCTTGTTGTGCTTTCTTTTGTGAACGAAAAACAAGTACTTGTCCTCTGTGAAGGACATAAAGAACTCAAAGGTTTCCATCAATCCAAAAACAGACCCCAGCAAGGCACTGCCTACCAAAAGCCAAGTCTGCTTTAAACTCCGAGTTGTTAACAGTCCAGTTTCACTAGTTTGTATTTGAATTTCTACTTTTAAACTTGAAGTAAAAGACAGCCTACTTTTAAGTTACTCGTTCACGCTGTATTCAGAGCCTCTGCTAGGAGAGTCCAGTCCTGACAAGTGGTACCCAGTGTCTTCTAGGTCCTGGTCTTTGTATAGCTAAGTAAGTCTTACTGAAGGAATTGAAATTATAGAAAACACCGTTGGCTGCTGGCCCCTAAATATTTTATTAGTTGAAGGTTTTAGAAACTGCACTACTGTGCTCGGCTCATCAGGTATTGAAGAAGTAGAAGTCATGTTCAGTTCAATTCCAGAAGCGTAAGAAAACACTTCTTCCATGCTTACACTTATTCTGCAGCCAGTAAGGATTTCACAGTTTTTACACTCAAAAAACATTCTGCACTGGTTTCTTTGGTCTTTAGTGCAAGTTTTAGTCATCTCTCCGTTGAAGTTAGTGTACTCTGTTTGGATACTAGGGTTGCATCGGCCGTCCTCTTCACAGTTGCCTCCGTAGTAAATGAACTTAAGCTCTACTTGGATGTCTCCAGTTATGTGGTCTTTTTCGTTTTCAAGCACTACAAAAGGAACCAGTGCTTTGGCTTCTTCCAAGTTGTCCATGAAGAAGTACACTGTTGTTTCTGCCATCAGAACTAGTGCAATCAGTATAAAGATGATTGAAAAAAGTCCTCCGAAAAAGGTTTTGCGAATGTACATTGGCTGGTCAATAACGTGGTTGTGGCCCTCTTCAAACAAATCAAAGTTCACTAAGAACTGTCTGCATTTCTTAAAAGCAAGTATTAGTGCTAGTACCACTACACCAATGATGATTATAGCTGTTCGTAAGTTGGTTACTAATTCTTTGGCTTTCTCTGTAGGCGAGGAGTAGAACTTTGGTTGTGTGGAGTAGTACTGGGGCTCCAGTCTTTTCTCAATAGGTTCAATTGTTCCAACAGGGCACTCAAAGTTTATAGGACACTGAATGCAAGAAGACTTGTACTCTGGAGACCCGTAAGTGCCGTCTGGGCATGGGTAACACTGCTGAATAGACGTGGCTCCGTATTCAAAGTTGTAAGTACCCTGACGGCACTGCTTACAAGAAGTTTGTCCAAACTCAGAAGAGTAACTTCCTTTTGGGCAGAGTATGCAGTCTTCACCACTTTGGTAGGTTCCTGGACTGCAAGGTATTCCAGATATGCCTTCAAGGGAGTTCAGGTTTATTTTGTAAAACTTATTGGTGGTTATTTTCCTGCGAATAATTGCTCCAGAAGTAGCAGACCCTCCGTGGATGTACAGGTCGGACTTGAAGTACGTAGAAGCTGCACTGAAGCTGTAGTCAGGTAGTTCAGGGTAGTCTGTGTAGTTGTTAGTTTCCAAGTCAAGTAAGTAAAATGAGCTTGAAGGATGAATCCCCCAAATCTGGCCACCTGCCACAAATACCTTGTTTCCGATTTTTTTTACAGTAGCTTGAATTCTGTTTCTTTCTCTGCTATACCCGTTATCAAACACCTTTTTCCACCTTTTAGTTGAAAGGTCGAAGTAGTAAACCATTCCCAAAGGCGTTTCTGACTCGCTACTTCCGTACATTACGTAGAGCTTTTCTCCTTCTAAGCTGCACTCAGCATAAGCTACTTTGCCTGGGCCTTCAAAGCTTCCTTCACTAAGTAGTTCGTAGGTCCCTGCTCCAGTGTCAAACTTCCACAAGTCTGCTAGTGGGCCTGACTTGTCTTCTCCTCCAAACACGTAAATGATGGTTTGTGCTACTCCCAAACAGGCTCCTTTTCTAGGACTAGGTGCACTGCTTGACCTGACTTCCAGTAGTTTCCAGTTGTTGGAGTAAGCATTGTAGATGTGGGCGTCGTTGGCAAGTCCTTCTTCAGTTTCGCCTCCCCAAACCACTAAGTTGTCTGCAAAGGTTCCAGGTGCGTAAGACGACCTTGGTGAAGGCAAGTTGCCCTTTGACTTAAGTTCAGACCACTCCTCTTTTAAGGGGTCAAACACCCAGAAGTCCCCTAGCTTTTGTCCTTCGTTTTTGCCTCCAAACAAGTAGAACTTGCCCAGAATAGGCATGAGTGAGTGCTCTGCTCTTTCAGAGGGTCCTTCAAAGTCTTCACTTACAACTGAGTACTGAAGCGAGTCCAGGTCTATCTGCACCAAGGAATTCCTGATTCCAGACTCACTGTAGCCCCCAAACATGTAGAAGTGGCTTCCCACCTTGGCAAACCCAAAGGAGTCCCTTTTCACTAGGTGGTAGTTAGGGCCCTTCTGAACTTGCAGTGTTTCCCAGTTCCAGCTGCCACTTTCCAGACTCACTCTTGCAACTTGGTCTACGTCTTGCGAAAGCTCGTTAGACCAGCCATAAAAAATGTACAGGTAGTTGTTGTAGACACAAGTGCCGTGCAAGTAAACATTAGTGTACATGCTGGAAGAAGTAAGGTCCTCCCAAACTTGGTTAGTTAAGTCGTACCTGAAAAGTTCAGGTTTGTAGTTGTTGGGTTGTCCATAAGTTTCTCCGCCAGTGAGGTAGAGGTAGTTTCCGCGGAAGTCAAGTCTAGAGCCCATTTTAGGAAGAGGCAGTTGTCCTCCAGACTCTAACTTCTCCCAAGTCAGAGTTTCCAGGTTCAGTCTAAGTAACTCTTACCCGTGCAAGTCATTTTCAAGTCCATACTCAGTGAACCCTCCAAACACAAAAAAGTAGTTAGCAGATTTGAACTTGCCAGATGATGACCCAAACCTCAAGCGAGGACTTGGCTTGTCTCCTTGAGTAGGTAATTGAAACCACTAAATAACAAGTACCTCCAAAGCTGAAACATCGTAACACCAAGTGTCTCTAAGAGGACCGTTTTCACCTAACCCACCGAAAAAGCAAATGATTTCATCTGAGTAAACAAAGCTTCCACTACTAGACCTTTTCCCGGGAAAAGTGTACATATAAGGGGTCAGTTCTTCCCAAGAACTCTTGTTCAGGCGGTAAGCCCAAGTGTCTTGGAACGAAGAAGACTTTTGGTCATAGCCTCCAAACAAATAAAGGGCATCTTTAGTTTCTAAGTAAGTCATAGAACTCGACTGCCTTTTTGGAGGTGGAGGGTTTGCTCTGGGAATAGAAACTATTTCCATACAGCTTACAGTTGTCACTAACACCAGAAACCAATGCATTTTAAACCCTGTCATAATTATTAAATATGATAATACTGCGAAACTAGCATTTATGAAGCTTGGCTCTTTCAGGGCTTAGTAAAGAATGGCATTCTAGACAAAAGATTTTTTTGCAGTCTGCTTTGCACCTTACAGAACCTCTTTTGGTCTTCTCGAACACTTGAATGCCCAAGCATGAAGGACAGTAAATTCCGTTGTGAAACCTTAATTTATCCTTCCACTCTTGGAATCTTTCTAAGCTCCACTCATCGCTTTTTATTCTGCTACATCTTTTTGAGTGGTTAATCGCAGGGTTTGTTAATAAGCAATAACCACAAAAAATTTTTTTGCATTCAAAGCAAGTCAAACTACTATCATTAGGTACTAAACTCTTTCTAGAGCAGTTCTTGCACATTTCAGTCTGGTCGATGAGTTTGATTTTCTTGGTAGGAACCTCTTTGCTTTCCATGCAGCATAAGCAGTTTTTCCTTTTAGATAAGTGGCTAGAGCTTTTATAACACGCTTCACAAACAAAGTGTGTGCACTTAGACAGTTTTTCTTCCACAGGCTGACTACACACAAAGCAAAAACCTTTAGGAGAACACAAAGGGCATTCATTATTCCACTTTGCCAAACAGTCTCCACAGTAAACATGCTTGCAGTCTAGATCGTGAGTTTGTGTGTGCTGCACTTTGCAGTGGTTACATACTTTGCCAGGAGGAACGCACTTGTGGCAGTAGCCTTGTGTAAGTGTTAAGTATTCTTTGATTTCTAAGTAACAACTATAGCAGTACTTGTGGGTACAGTTGATGTCTAGGTTAGTTACTGCTGCTTTTGGGCAGCTGCTGCATTGTTCTTGGATTTTAGAGTAAAAAATTATAGTGACTGAGCACCCACAAATACTGCATGTGTTTCTTTGGATTGGAGTTAGGGTGTGTTGGTCACAGACTGCATGGACTCTGGAGTAGTTAACAAAGTAGCTTGCTTTTTCCCGGCAGAATAAACAAAGCAGGTTACAATCCATTTATAGATTATGGTTATGAGGAGTGTGTATGCTTGGGAGCATTTCTAAGCACTCCTTGCAAAACACTGTTCCGTCGTAAATGCACCTGATTACTTTGGCTCCTGCTCTATGTGCTTGCATTTTTCTACAGTTAGGACAGTAAGCTCCTTCGCAGTGTTTCAATTCCTTTTGCCAGCCATTGAATTTATGCAGAGATATGATGTTTCCTTCGAGAGCCTGGCAAACACTTCGGTGCAAAGAAATTTTCCACATAATAGTGTCTCCACAATACCTACAATGCTTTTTTGAGCATTGACTGCAAAATGCCTTTTCTCCTTCAACTCTCATTGAGTTATGTCCACACTCCTTGCATGAGTCCACACTGATGAATCTAGCCACCAGTTTGTGCTCTGCTTTGGATGTTTCATGACAAAACACACACAAGTTCTTAATTTGATTCAAGTATCTTTCTTGAACAGGGTAACACTTCTGACAAACGAAATGGTTGCACTCTAGTTGATAGTAAATCTGACTATTGCCACACCAGTAACAAATTGGAAGACACTCTAGACAGTAATCACCTTGGAATTGAGTATAGTTCTGTGTATAGCAGTTATTGCAAGTCACATGGCCGCACTTGAGGGTTTGGTTGGAAGAGTCTTGTAGATGACAAAAGCTACATAGTTTTCCAGGTGCAGTAGAAGTAAAACCCCTTAATTGGTCTTTTGGAGAGCAGTCGATACATAAGTAACCTTGGTCAATTTCTATTACCACAGCATGACCTCCACAGTTCTTGCATATTACTGCGCGGCACCCCGAACAGCCATTCTTATTTTGGTAGCACAAACTACATACAGAATGATCACAGTCCAGTTTCGCTGGCGCAGAAAGTCTCTTACAATCCCTGCACACCACCTTGCAGTCTATGCAGTAGCCATCTCCAAACTTAGTCCGATCATTCTCGAAGCACTGGTAGCATACAGTATGACCGCAGTTCAGCTGCCGGATATGGTATTTCTGTTCTTTACAACACAAACACTGCCTAGTCTCCAGTGGTCTGCAAGTTTTGCAGTTGCCTTCTGAAGCCATCAAAAAGTCTTGGTCCTTAGCACAATTTTCACACAGAGAATGACTGCATTTGAGTTGTAAGTTAACAAAAGGGCTTCTACAGTGTTCACACTTAACTCTGCAGTCTAGACAAAGCTTTTGCTCAAATAGGTCCTGGTTCTTTTCATAACATTCAAAACACACAATGTGATCACAGTCGAGTTCGATTAAATAATACTTATGGCTTCTGCAATGACAACACTGCCTAGTCTGCAGTGGTCTGCAAGTTTTGCAGTTGTTTTCTGAAGCCATCAAAAAGTCTTGGTCCTTAACACAATTTTCACACAGAGAATGATCACAACTCAGTTTCTCAGCTATAGAAGTGCTTCCACAGTGCTCGCATACACATAAGCGACAGGAGTTTTCATTAAAGCAGTATATGCAAACCAGGTGAGAGTTAGTGCACTTATTTGAGAAAGGGTTCTCTTTGCAGAGTTGGCACCTCTCAATCCAAGAATGAAACAGAATATCAACACTGCAATTGCACCTTTTGCAAGACACTTTTCCGTATTGCTTATGCTCACCACACAAACCATGAATCCTTGCGTGATTAACCTTGTAATCTGCTAGTTTACCACACCACATGCAAAAAACTCCGCAATCCATTTATCTATAATTGGCAATTACAATCCAGAAAGTTGTCTTGAGAGTTAGCATCAAAGAGTCTAACAACTCTGCACTCAGGGCAAACTTTTACCCGATGGAACTTAATAAGTTTTTTTTTCTGTTCGAAGTCAACTACACATTGTTTAAGAACATTGCATACATAGGAATGTGTAAAACTCGACAAAACCTTTTCACAGCAGTACCTACAAAACATTTCAGAGCAATCCTTACAAATCATAACTTGGGGCTCTGGGTTCATACTACTGCCTGAGCACTTAGGACAAATAGTAAACTTAAAGGGCTCAGCAATTATCTTTCCATCTAACGGTGATTTTTCTTTGCACAAACAGCACTGTGTTTTAAAGCACTGCTCGCAAAAAAAGTGACCACAGTCTAGCCCTTTAGTTGAAATCTTCAGACAGACACAGCACTTAAGTTCTCTTGAAGCATCCTGTGTAGTCTCAGAACTCTCTAAAAGACACCCGTTAAGAGAATTTAAATTACTTTTGCAAAACGTGCACAAGGAAGTTGACTCTTCCCAGCATTCTTGACAGTGGTTTTTTCCACAGAAACTGCAAGTTCCTGTTACTGGGTTTGAGTTGCACACAAAACAAGTGTCTTTGGAAAAAATTCTGGGAACGCTGGCTTCTTCCTTTGTGTTAGGGTCTTGCTGAGGTTGCTGAGGATGTTTTGTGACTTTTACTTTTGACTTGCAAAGCCTGCAGTGTAGAGTAGGGTTTAGTTTAGAGTGAGAACCACATACTCCGTGGATTTCGCAAAAGTTCACGTGGAATTCTACGGGCTTATTGACACAGAGAAGGCAGTATTGGGCGCACTCTAGATTATCCATTTATAGATTATGGTTATGAGGAGTGTGTATGCTTGGGAGCATTTCTAAGCACTCCTTGCAAAACACTGTTCCGTCGTAAATGCACCTGATTACTTTGGCTCCTGCTCTATGTGCTTGCATTTTTCTACAGTTAGGACAGTAAGCTCCTTCGCAGTGTTTCAATTCCTTTTGCCAGCCATTGAATTTATGCAGAGATATGATGTTTCCTTCGAGAGCCTGGCAAACACTTCGGTGCAAAGAAATTTTCCACATAATAGTGTCTCCACAATACCTACAATGCTTTTTTGAGCATTGACTGCAAAATGCCTTTTCTCCTTCAACTCTCATTGAGTTATGCCCACACTCCTTGCATGAGTTCACACTAATGAATCTAGCCACCAGTTTGTGCTCTGCTTTGGATATTTCATGGCAAAACACACACAAGTTCTTAGTTTGATTCAAGTATCTTTCTTGAACAGGGTAACATTTCTGGCAAACGAAATGGCCGCACTTGAGGGTTTGGTTGGAAGAGTCTTGTAGATGACAAAAGCTACATAGTTTTCCAGGTGCAGTAGAAGTAAAACCCCTTAATTGGTCTTTTGGAGAGCAGTCGATACATAAGTAACCTTGGTCAATTTCTATTACCACAGCATGACCTCCACAGTTCTTGCATATTACTGCGCGGCACCCCGAACAGCCATTCTTATTTTGGTAGCACAAACTACATACAGAATGATCACAGTCCAGTTTCGCTGGCGCAGAAAGTCTCTTACAATCCCTGCACACCACCTTGCAGTCTATGCAGTAGCCATCTCCAAACTTAGTCCGATCATTCTCGAAGCACTGGTAGCATACAGTATGACCGCAGTTCAGCTGCCGGATATGGTATTTCTGTTCTTTACAACACAAACACTGCCTAGTCTCCAGTGGTCTGCAAGTTTTGCAGTTGCCTTCTGAAGCCATCAAAAAGTCTTGGTCCTTAGCACAATTTTCACACAGAGAATGACTGCATTTGAGTTGTAAGTTTACAAAAGGACTCTCACAGTGTTCACACTTAACTCTGCAGTCTAGACAAAGCTTTTGCTCAAATAGGTCCTGATTCTTTTCATAACATTCAAAACACACAATGTGATCACAGTCGAGTTCGATAAAAGAGTACTTCTGGCCTCTGCAATGATAACACTGCCTAGTCTGCAGTGGTCTGCAAGTTTTACAGTTGCCTTGGTCATCTTGGTCACTTTCTATTGCCACAGAACGACTTCCACAGTGTTCATACTTATCATATTTCTCAATCTCAAGGTCTTCAAATAAACAACCTATTTGACCATATTCAAAATATTTCCTTAGGGAAGGAGGCTCTTTTGACTTATCATAACCAATTCGGAGGCTCTGCAAGTGTTCTTCCATGAACCCACTTTCTTTTACCTCTTCAATAAGCACCAAGTACTTTTTCTTGGACTCTTCAAGTTCCCTAACCACTTCTAAAGAGATTTTTAAAACATAATCCACAATTATACCAGCTTGGTTCATTACTTCTGCTTGCTGAGAAGACACTAGTCTGCAAACCTCTTCAAAGCTGCTAATTAGTCCTTCTGCATCAATATTGCCTACTTTATGAGAGCCAACAGTTGACAAGTGATCTGCAATATGGTCCTTGCACAAGTGCACAGACCCACATTCACACTTGTAAGCAACATTCTCACACTTCTTCCTTAAACAATCCATATTATATGCCATTAAGTTCGTTAAAAGAATAGATAAATGGAAGAAGAACTGGTTATGAACTCTTTAGTGAACCTAAGACGGCAGAACTCAGGTGTACGAGACAGCTACCCAACTACTCCGAAGTCATTCAAAGAAACACTGCGCACTGAGTCTCCTCCAACAAAACTCTCAAACTACTACTTACTTAGGTCTTCACCTCCATCTTACATAAGTTCTTCTCGCAGCGAAGTGTTTGAAAGCCCAGAAACGACCTTAAAACTCTACAAGTGCAGAACTCCAGTTAGGAACTCCACTATGAGTACGCTAGCTTCCAAAAAGTCCACTATAAAAAGCTTGAACTCTAGTCCCCAAAAAATTGACTCACCAACTAAACAGATTTCTTTCGAAGAAGTTTTGAGTCAAATCGACGACTTAAAAAGTAACGTCAATCAAGTATTAATGAAGTTCAGGAAAAGCACCAGACAGCATTTGTAATTTGTTAACAATAATACACTTAATAAAAATCTGAAATGCAAGAATTCTGTGAAATCACCTTATCAAAAATAATTAACGACTGCTGGCAAGGAACCCCTCCAGATCCAGAAGACATTCTGAGTTTCCAAAAATACATAGAGTGTCCAGACACGCGCAAAGCGTGGATTTCACTCTTGAACCAAAAGCGGATATCTTGTTCTTTCGAGGTCCCCGACACAACATTTCCTACTCTGGGCGAACTAATGAATTACTTACTGGATATAATTTACTCCGTTAAAGACTTTCAAATAGCTAGGAAGTGCATTATCTACTCCCAAACCTTCCACAATGGAGAAAGGGTGTACCTGCAAAGCCTCATTGAGGACAACTCTATCTGGGGAGACTTATTTACCTGGGAAAGGATGCTGCGTCTGGCACTTGCAGAGGAAATAAACCTTTTTGCAGAGTTTTGTTTTGAAGACTGGGACTGTGTGGACGAGCTTAACATGAGAGTTAGGACTATAATGGTCTCGCAGATCGCAGCTTACGCCCACATTATGGAAAGTTTTCGTCTTCCTCAGCCAAAAATAGACTTATTTCTGGAAAAGTTTGGTAAAGAATACGGTTTGACAAGTGAATTACAGTTTATAAACTAATAAAGATGGGATGCTGCTCGTCAAAAACTAAACCTAAAAAAAAAGTATTAGGGCTGTCCCGCATGAAAATCAAAAGGATCTTATCCAAATGTAACTTTTAGACAGTTTCTTCCCAAGAAATCAGTGTTTTGTCAGAGCTATTTAATGACTTAGCAAACCGTTCAGAAGGAGCCACGATTGACAGAATTACTTTCCTCCAGTTCTTCAATTTACCGGTAACACTTACACAGGGCTTACTAGGCGAAAGACTTTTTGAACTGTTTGACACCAAAAACACAGGCCTCATAGACTTTGAAGAGTTTGTGGAAGGTCTAGAAAAAAGCTGCAGGGCTGAAGCAGACGGAAAGTGCAAGTTACTTTTTTACTTATACGACCTTAAAAGTGACGGATTCATTGACAAGTCAGAACTCGTTGCCATGATCCACAACTGCCTGGACCAGACCAAAGCAATAGTTTCCTCGCCTAAAAAAAGACCTTTGGATATCGACCTCAAAACTCCTCAAAAAGACTTGAGCAGTCAAAGCACTTCTTTCATTGAAGAAGTTGAAGGGTTTGCTGAAACCGTTTTGCAGAACTACGGAGGACAACTAGGCTTTGAAGAGTTCAAACTTTTCTTGGAGGACTACCCTCAGATGATGGAACTCTTCGACAGTGCTTTCAACGAAAAAATGTGGTCTTTCGGGGAGTGTTCGCCCAAAAAGTCCAAAATGATTTGTGGAGCAGACACTATTGACCTTTCGCCAATAATACAGAACCCCGAACACAAAGGGTACCTTTACAGAAGTTTTGAAGGTTCTTCTAAGATGCACAAAAAGTTCGCAGTACTGCAAGAAAGAGTACTGATGTTACTGCACAGCCCCCAAGATGCCTTTCCTGAAAGCATAGTGTTTTTGGAGGGGTGCTACGTAGATACAGAGAACTCTGCTGGAAAATACGCCCTGCTTCTTTCTCATAACTATGAAAACTATAAGAATTTTAAGTTATGGTGTGACTCAGAGACAGAAAGAGCCATTTGGGTTAAGAAGGTCGAAGCTGCTGCTAGGATCAAGAAGTTCAGAGACCACTACAAACTCAAAAGCAACATTGGACATGGGAAGTTTTCAGATGTATTCAAAGCCAAAGAAAGAACTACCAAGTCAACTTGGGCTGTCAAGTCAATCAGCAAAACCAACTTGAGAACTGAAGAAAAAGAACTTATTCGCAGTGAAATAGCTATTATGAGGGTTTTGAAGCACCCAGGCGTAATACGCCTTAAAGAAGTGTTTGAAACTAAAAACCAAATATTCATTGTTATGGAACTTGCTGAAGACGGAGAACTTTACGAACTAGTTTGCAAACACAGAGTTTTTTCAGAAGCTGAAGCTTTTGGAATCATCAAGCAACTACTTGAAACTGTGAAGTACTTGCATGAAATAGGGATTGTCCACAGGGACCTTAAGCCTGAAAACATCCTTGTCAACACATCTTCAGGCACCCCAATGATTAAAGTTGCTGACTTTGGGTTGTCTAAACTAGTAAGTCCCAACGACTCACTCAAACTAGCTTGCGGCACTTTGGCTTACGTAGCTCCTGAGGTGCTTCAAGGCACTGGCTATAACCAGAAAGCTGACTTGTGGAGTTTAGGAGTGATTTCTTACCTACTGTAAGTGTTATTTAGACTAAGAGGCAAACTGCCTTTTGACCACGACGAAAAAGAAGAACTTATAAACTTAACTCTCCACGCTGAACTTAGCTTTGAAGACCCCAATTTAGACGAACTCTCAAATGACTGCAAAGACTTTTTAAATGGATTGCTTAACAGAGACGTTCAGCAAAGAATGTCTGCAGACCAAGCTTTGCAACACAGGTGGATTCTTGAGTCGAAGCTTGGATTTAAAACTGACCCGAAGCCAAGGAAGTTCTCAGGAACTATAAAAAGACATCATGAGCAGACGTTTATAGAAACTTAATTATAATTAGAATTATGGGAAGTTGTATTTCTAAAAAGCCATCAAATTCTGAGACCCAAAAAAAAACTAAAGAGTTTTCTTACTCAGAAGACAGAGAACTCAAACAAGAACTACAAATGTTACGCAAAAAAATAAACTGGGGGAGTATATGGGAGTTTTTGCAGTCCAAAGAAGTAATCAGCTGTAGAACTTGGAGTGTAAATCTCTTAGACTTCATAGACACTTCTGTAGAGTTTCCACTGGTGGCTAAGGTTTTTCCTAAATCGGAATTAGTTGGGAAACTCGAGTTATTTTTAAACGAACTAAAAACTCTAATGACTGTGGACCACCCCAATGTTATCAGGTTCATTTCAGCTTTTGAAAGTGAGGAGCACTTTTACATACTTATGGAACACTGCCAAGGAGGTAACTTACTTGAAAGACTTAAGCGGAAGCAAAAGTTCAATGAACAAGAAGCAACTTCAATCCTCTACCAGTTACTTAAAGCCTTGAGTTACCTACACACCAATGAAATATGCCACCGCGACGTAAAACTTGCAAACATACTTCTAAGTGGCTCCATAGTAAAGTTAATAGACTTCGGACTTTCAAAACAACTTTTCAGGAACGAACGCAGACAGTCTTCAAAAGGCACACTAGAGTTTTTGGCGCCTGAAACTCTTCAAGGAGACTACGGAGTGGAGTGCGACATGTGGAGTTGCGGAATGGTTATGTACTTAATGCTAACTGGGAAATCCCCTTACCCAGAAGACCTAGACGAAGGCGAAATTAAAGAAGTCCTTAAAACTGGAAGACTGGACTTTTCGAGTCCAGGTTTCCAACAACTAAGTTGGGAGGCCAAAGATTTGATTAAGAAAATGCTTTGTGCAGATCCTTTGGAAAGGATTTCTGCCAGTGAAGCTTTGAACCACGAGTGGTTTGAAAGTATCTACCACGAAAAGCCCAGTGAAAACTTTGTACAGACACTCAGAGCTTTAACCAGCCAAAACATCAAAGAAAAAAGGTTTTTAAAACTCGTGAACAAGTTCCTTCCCCACAAAACTCTCAAATTTTATATTGAAAAGTTTTACAGTCTGGACACTAGTCACTTTGGGATGATTAGCACAGACTCACTCTCCAAAGGCCTTTCACCTCCAAAGAACACCTACATTTCCTTTTCAGACTTTTTAGTAGCTACAATTGACTTTTCCTCAATCCCAGACACTAGTCTCCAAACCTGTGCCAAGTTCTTTGCAAACTGCTCCAAAACAGACTTCCACACGCTTACTTGTCCGATTTCTTACGCATAATAAAGTTATAAAATATGGATCCTCTACCTTACAAGCGCGTGCCCGAACCAAACGAAGAAGACAAACTGCTCAAGCGCGCCCGCGTAGACCCCAAATCCAACACTGAATACGAACCAACTCGCGTGCTGTTCGTGCGAGGCCTCAGTCCTTCAGTTAAAGAAAAAGAACTAGTGGATATTTGCTCGCAGGTCGGAGTAGTCGACCAGGTTTTTTTGCTGCGCAACAAAGGACAAGCTTTTGTAGAATTCGACTCTTTGGAAGCAGCAGATTTTTGTTTACTTCACTTTTCTAGGAATCCAGCCTTCATTGGCGGAAACAAGTTACTTTTTTCTTACTCTGGAAGACACCAAATCACTAGGAAGCCCCACGAGAGTCCTAAACCTTCGCTGGAACTAGTTTTGTCTATTACCGTGGTGAGGTACCCCGTCACAGTAGATGTGCTTACCAAGATCTTCCTTCCTTACGGCAAAATCGTTAAGTCTCGGATTTTCCCGCGGAATTACGGATACCAGTGCATAGTTGAAATGGACAGTTTAGAAACTGCAGTGGCAGCTCGCACAGGACTTGACGGACAGCACATTTACGCAGGGTCGAACCTGATAAAGGCTGAGTACTCACCAATGCCTTTGCTAGTGCAAGAGAAATCCAAAAGTGAAGTCAACGAAGAAGATTACTCAAACGTGGTGTTTTTACACAACATGAGTGAAACCACAACGCCTGACATGATTTTTAACTTGTTCTCTCTGTACGGAAACGTGCTTAGAATTAAGATCTTCTTCAAAAGACGCGACATGGGACTGGTGCAGTACGAAGACCACTACCAAGCAGTTACGGCTAAGAATAACCTGCATAACATTCCTTTTGCTGGTCAGACGCTACTTGTCAGTATTTCTCGAAATAGCTTCATTAACATGCCTTCTAGTGAAAAAAAAGCTTCTCTGTGCAAAGACTATTCGACCTCTCCTTTCCACCGCTACAAGATTGCGGGTTCTAAGAATTGTCAGAATATGTTTCCTCCCTCCCACATTCTGCATCTGTCCAACTTATCGGATAATATGGACGAGAGTTATTTTAAACGTTTGTTTGCGGACCAAGCTGACATGGTGGGTTTCAAGTATATCGGGGAGGGCAAACGAATGGCTTTGGCTAAGTTCAAGAGCGTTGCTGACGCAGTCATGGTCCTTGCTGTTCACCACAACGAAAATATTTCAGGGAGGTATTTGAAAATCGCTTTTTCTAAAGCTAATTTCTAGTTATGTTAGTAAGTTCACTTCTAAGTAGAAAATGGATTCTCTGCGAGAATTCAATTATTAATATTAAAACCGAGAAGCCTTTTCTGGCGATATAGAACTCTGGGCTTGGAGTCGCAGGAACTGGTTAGCAGGGTTCACTATGGCACTCAGGGCTTTTTTGTTGTGGGGTTGTCTGTTCTTAATGCACTGTTCTAGTTCTTGCATTTCGTCTTCAACGCGTAACTCAATGCGTGTTGGTTTTCTTAGCATTTGAATATAAATGGAAGAATCAACTAGTCAAAGTTCCACTTCAGACAGCGAAAGTCACAGTTCTGACGAAGATTCTCAAGTAACTCCTCAGATCTCACAAATCAGTACTCTTTTAAACTACACTCAAACTCCAGACTCTTCAGGCAGACGCAAAGGGTTTTGCATTCCTAAACCCCAAGAAAGCAACTCTGTGCAGTAATATTAATACTTACTTATAAAGGTGGCAGGTCAAAACTTTGGTTTCTGTCGTGCTGAGGAGTTTGTGCGAAGGTTTTGTTTCTATTGTGAGTGGCTTTTAACAGTGGCAAAGGAATGTCCAAACTGTCGGATTTCCAGTCCTCAGTGAGTTTAGCTGCAGGAGACAGAACTACTCGGGCACTGTGCATCAAAGCATCAGTTTCGGGAGGAACAGACCCAGAAACCCAGTGCAATAGGGAAGCTAGGTTTTTGTAAAGTTCTTTTTGTTGTCTTTTGATGTTGCTTTGCATTTCGAACGACTGGATGAAAGACCGCATGCTGGCTGAGCTTAGAAGAACGTGGGTTTCTAGTTGTTTGTGGAGTCTGTCTAAACTTTCTTTGATGCTGTTGACTTCTTCTCGTTTACTAGTGCTGTCAATGATTGCGTAGATTTCGGCTTTTTCAGCTTTGCCTTCAATGGACTCTTTGATGTCTGACAAACTATTGTACATCGTGTAGAAGTCGTTAAGGTTCTTTTTAAACGTGCTGTAAGCTTTGAAGAACTTGTTGAACTGCTTGTCGTTGTTTTGTATAGAGTTAGCTTGGGTTTCTGTAAGTTCTTCTAAGTTAGAAACTTTTTTTTCAACTGAAGCAATGTTTGCGTCGAAGTTGTCTATTTTCAAGAAGGTTCCTAGTTCGTCTTGGATCTTTTTGTAGTCGTCTTTAGAAGCTTTGTCAAGTAAGATTTCGTCGTACCTTTCGATGACTAAAGCAAAGTTCTCTATTTTGCTTCTGAACTCTAAGATTCTTTTTTGGAAGTGCTCTATGCGGGGTTCTATTTCTTCTTTGTAGTCTTCAAAGTCTTTTTTGCTTAGTTTGGACTTGACTTGCTCCATGACTTTGTAGATGTCGTCCATCCAAGGCTTCTTCTGGAAGGTTTTGAAGAGTTCGTTGATGTTTTTTTTGAACTCAGCTTTCATGTTTTCAACTCGGCTGTTTAAGTTCCTGAGGGCTGAATGGAGTTCTTCGTCTTTTTTAACTAGAGAGTCTAAGTCTGTGTGGAAGTCTTCCACTAGTAAGTAGCTTTCTAGTTGTTTTTTAAAGTCGTCCCTTAGTTTGTAGTCTTGGTCTTTAAGTGTTTCTTTAGTGGCGTAAATGACCATTTTCTCGTTGAGTTCTTCGATTTGTTGGTTGATTCTGTCTATTTGGTCCCTGGTGGGGCATTCTTTGAACCTTTCTTCTAAGTCGTTAAACACTTCAAGGGGGGTTTTCAAGTTGAGTTTGTCAATGACTTTGTTGAGTTCTTTTTGGGTGGCTTTAGTCATCATGTCTTCTTTGATGTCTTCGATCGTTCTGAATGCACTGTCTACTTGGGTTTGGGTTTCTTGGTTTGCTTCAGTGGACTTTTGTTGGAGTTCTTTGGCTTGTTCTATTTCTTGGTGGATGTTATAAATTTGCTTGCCAGTTTCTTCTTTGTAGTTGCTTAGTTCTTCTTGCAAGCTTTTGATGTTTTCGTTAGGTTCGATGAGTCTACTCATTATTTGTCTGATGATTTCATTCTTGATGTTAACTGCTAAAGGGTGTAGGTACAAAAACCTACTTCTCTCGAAAAGAGGTTTGTCCTGGAGCAGTCCAGTGAAGTCTTTTACAATAGGAACAACTGACTTAAGAGTTTCTTTAACTTCCTTGATTTCTTCTTGTGTTTTTTCAAAGTTGAGTTTTAGTTCGTCAATGGAGTAAGTAAGTAGCTGCAGACTAGTTTCTTTCTCAGAGGTTTCTTGGTTTCCTTGACTTTCTGGAATCTCTGTGTTCTCAGTGGTTTCTTGTTCCATTAATCTTTATGATCTAAAATGAAATTTCCAGATGACTTGAATGAAAAGTTCCAAAAGGCTAAGGAATACTCACTCAATAAGCTGGAGTTCACTAAGCAAGAAGCTTCAAAAACCTTCGAAAAAGACTTGAAGCCCAGAATCAAAGAGTTCCAAGACAAGGCAGAACAGAAGTTCCAAGAATCCAACTTAGTCAGTGACATTAGAATAAAGCGCGACAAGTTCATAAGGAAGAACACTTACGACTACAGAAAGCATACAGTAGTTATGGGAACTGGGCTGACTTTTCTTTTGTCCGGAGGAGTTTTTGGGAGGCTCAGAAATGCCACCTTGTTTGGTGTTTTTGCAGCCTTTGCAATACTTCCTGAAGCCTTTAACTAATGAATGGAGTCTTTAAAGTTAGGGTGTTAGGGTGTTAGGGTGTTAGGGTGTTAGGGTGTTAGGGTGTTAGGGTGTTAGGGTGTTAGGGTGTTAGGGTGTTAGGGTGTTAGGGTGTTAGGGTGTTAGGGTGTTAGGGTGTTAGGGTGTTAGGGTGTTAGGGTGTTAGGGTGTTAGGGTGTTAGGGTGTTAGGGTGTTAGGGTGTTAGGGTGTTAGGGTGTTAGGGTGTTAGGGTGTTAGGGTGTTAGGGTGTTAGGGTGTTAGGGTGTTAGGGTGTTTGGGTGTTAGGGTGTTAGGGTGTTAGGAGTGTTGGGGTGTTAGGGTGTTAGGGTGTTAGGGTGTTAGGGTGTTAGGGTGTTAGGGTGTTAGGGTGTTAGGGGTGTTAGGGTGTTAGGGTGTTAGGGTGTTAGGGTGTTAGGGAGTTAGGGTGTTAGGGTGTTAGGGTGCTAGGGTGTTAGGGTGTTAGGGTGTTAGGGTGTTAGGGTGTTAGGGTGTTAGGGTGTTAGGGTGTTAGGGTGTTAGGGTGTTAGGGTGTTAGGGTGTTAGGGTGTTAGGGTGTTAGGGTGTTAGGGTGTTAGGGTGTTAGGGTGTTAGGGTGTTAGGGTGTTAGGGTGTTAGGGTGTTAGGGTGTTAGGGTGTTAGGGTGTTAGGGTGTTAGGGTGTTAGGGTGTTAGGGTGTTAGGGTGTTGTTGGGGTGTTAGGGTGTTAGGGGTGTTAGGGTGTTAGGGTGTTAGGGTGTTAGGGTGATTTAGGGTGTTAGGGTGTTAGGGTGTTAGGGTGTTAGGGTGTTAGGGTGTTAGGGTGTTAGGGTGTTAGGGTGTTAGGGTGTTAGGGTGTTAGGGTGTTAGGGTGTTAGGGTGTTAGGGTGTTAGGGTGTTAGGGTGTTAGGGTGTTAGGGTGTTAGGGTGTTAGGGTGTTAGGGTGTTAGGGTGTTAGGGTGTTGGGGTGTTAGGGTGTTAGGGTGGTGGGTGTTAGGGTGTTAGGGTGTTAGGGTGTTAGGGTGTTAGGGTGTTAGGGTGTTAGGGTGTTAGGGTGTTAGGGTGTTAGGGTGTTAGGGGTGTTAGGGTGTTAGGGTGTTAGGGGTGTTAGGGTGTTAGGGTGTT